>VNKC01003326.1:0-30861 GCA_008042775.1 Drosophila pectinifera
CTCTAAACTCAATATGCAGATTAATTAACCATATAAAAACTAACACAGAACTGCTTTCCGAATTGAATTTGAGGCTGTTTTGACTTTGTTATGAATATTTTAGAATGAATATTTTGTTATGAATATAATAGAATGTCGATTTAAGGACCAAATATACGCATACCGTCGTCAGCATTATTTTCCCCTTTCGTTTGACTTACCGTGCGAGCGTTGAGAGTCGCAATATATTAATTAAAGTTATCGTCAAAAATACCGCAATGCAGGCTCCCGCCAATATTTTGAATATTAACATGGCTCTGTAGTATTATGGAGCGAGTGGTTAATAACTGGTTCCAGCTCCAGGGCTCGCGCCTTCTGTAACGGCTGATTTTCGATTACTATGTGGCGCTAATTTGACGTGCATGTAAAGTTCATGTACATGTAAAGATACTTTAAGTCAAAAGGTTACGTTTTGTTCACTTACGTTCTTTATTTGTGCAGTGTGACCAGCTTCATTGGAAGGGGAAATCCACTGCTTTTTTTGCGCTATCAATGGAAAACTCGAGAGGGGCACACTGTTAATTCGATTGATTAAACAATTCAACGCCTGCTGCTCTCAGTAACATTTTGGGCGCGTTTCAATTCGGATTTCGGAATTTCGGAGTGATCACTGGTCAATATGGGCAACTTCGACGGCGATTCTGGAACGGTTTTCGAGCAGAGCTATGCGACCACGAACGGGGCGAATGGAAAGCTGCCGAATGGAGGTGGAGCTGCAAATGGAACTGCAAACGGGAGTCCCAACAATGGACGGCTGAACTTCAATCACGCGGAGGAACCTCTGGGGGAGTCGGAGCCCTTCCTTAATCAGCGAAAATTTTCGGCGCCCGCTTACACGGAAATTCGCACGCGTCGCTGCAACGCCAACGCCGCCGCCGAGGCCAAGGTGAGCTGAGAGCTATTTCGCTCAGTGAAGAGAAGAAGCCAAAAAAGAACACCCGACTAAAAAGCCGGAATAAGCAAATAGTCATAAAAATTGGCCGAAAAATGTGGAGCGAGCGTGGTTCTGTTTCTCTCTCTTTCTCGCTCTCGCTGCCGGCGAATCATTGATTTTATGCAAGTGTGCGTTCATGAGTGTGTTGGAGGGAACATAAATAGAGCGAGAGAGCGAGAGCGAGTGCGTCAGCTGTAGATATTCGCCGCAATTGTTGTTGCCTACTCGCACACCCTTCGTCGTTTGGGGCAAATTTGCCCCGTCTAGCCGCTCTTTTCTCTACGATTTTCCCTTTTCTGGGTCAGCCGCCCTCAGCTGTTCCACTGCGGTGTTTTCCACCCGTGTTTCCTCCCATGTTTTCCCTTTTTTTCGCCGCCAATTTGTTTTTGTTGCCATTGGCAGTACTTCACGCGCCACAAGTGTTGGCCAATTGGACGTGTTTGGCTATATTTTTTTGAAAAGGTCAAATGGGGCAGTTAAATTAATTTTAAGAGGTCTGAATTTAAATGGATATTATAATAAAAATCCATTTCTATTCTAAGCTTTATCAATTAAATATAATTCAAATATGAATTTCGTCATCATATTACTAAATATGAATATTAACTAATCCACTCTTAAAAGAATTTTAGCTTAGACTTTTTGAATAATATTATTTATTCGATACTTTCCACTACCAAACAAGTGCGTTCTGAAACAGCTCTACTATAAGTATAAAACAAGGTACTCCCACTACCCACTTGACGAATTGCCTATCAAGAAACAAGACCCATGGAAAACTGAGGGAGAAAAGCCCTAAAACACACTCACTTAGCTTTATTACACTATATGCACTCGATAATCGATCTATTGTCAGCTCTCAGCCGGCACTCCTGCTCCCTGGGCACAACCTACCCACTTTTGTGTGTCCCCAACACGTACTTATAGCATAGGTGCAACTTGTTTGTGGAAGAGCCCATCATCACCTCGATTCACTGTGGAATTGTGGTAATACTATTGTCATGCCATGCCGGGAACGCCTTATCAGGCCCATTCCGGGCAATCTTTTTACATAAAGCCTCGCAGAATGCGACTCAACGCCCGCCGGGTGGTGAATCACGATATTTCCACAATCGCTGAAGGCAGCGTTTTTTTCGGGTGGGCGTTGATTTCAGATAAGATTGCTATATATATACACTTTATATATTTGTGCAAGTGTGAGAGTGCATAAGACAATTAGGGGGAAGACTTACCAGAGATTATACGCCTATAAAAGGCTTTCAGTTTCCTTAGTATTTAAAAATGGGGTTTACTTTTATCTAATTGAATTAAAACTAATTCAACAGAAAAATGTAATATTTCCATGCCAAAATGTCATTAATAAATAATTAACTTTTTTATAATTTTTTGAGGATATTAACAAGAAATAAGTAATAAATAAGAACCACATCCAAGTAATGCTAAATCAAACGATTTTATTATTGCTACATGATTTATATTTCTGAGAAAAGAAATATGATCACGCTCAGTTCTGTGTTTATTGTTTTAGTTCCATTTAGCGGCTCGATATATTTATGAAAAACTGCAAGTAACCATGCCTTATTTTATTATCCAAGTTGACTGTTTCTTAGGTGACTTTCGCATGTTTTATGAATTTTATCAGCGGGCTGGTACAATGTCTGCGCGACTTGGGAACCAGGGAACCTTGAGATATGGCGCTCTGGGATTTATAGCTTATTCTTATCAGCATGCAAAATTGCTTTTATTTAAATGTAATTTCTTCATCAAGATCGGGGGACCTTGAGTTATTCACCAAATGGGTGAGTAATAGATATCAGGGAAACATTTAGGAGTTCGCAAAGGAATGGCTTCAATAAGCTCCATAAAATTAGCTAGTGACTCAGGAGTAATAAGTCAATGGGAACCCCTTGACAGCCATTTCTTGTTGAAGAACTGTGGCATGCACCGGCCGCCCTGTCGGTCGTTATCTCGGATCCATGACATATGGAAGCTATTATCTTGTTCCCACCCCTTACTTCCTTCCGTCCTTCTGGATGTCCTCCTTTCGCGTAATTACTATTGCATATTTGGTATTTATTTGCACAGCGTAGCTTCCATTTTTATCTAGGTATTTAGTCCGCTCGCTGGCATGTTCGTCCGTATTGAGTAACCAATACCCTACAACCGGAAAGACCATTAAAAATCCCGGTTAAGTGTAACCCAATTGCCCTTCCATTAACTCTCAGCTGCACGGAATTATTTAGAATTATTTAAACAAGCCCAGTGGCAAATGATAATAAACACGAAATATTATTGTCGCCGCTTCGTTATTGTTGTTCGATTAAGTTGGAGCTCGTACATAGGTATATGTACATGCATCGTTTTATATATCAGCAATGCCTGTGAAGAGCCACCTCTCAATTAGTGAGGGCTATTCCCCCATCGGATCCTTTGGTCGCGCTAAAATCAATAAGTGAATATACCTATTGTCCATTCAAACGAGTTAATTACAGCTCTTTATTTGTTAGCGCGGTGGAAGTGTGCCATATTGGGCTACATGTGTATGGCTTCTGCCTCTCCACATGTGTGACTTCATGCCTTATGTGCTCATGTGAGTGCTATAGAGCAGAGCTATAGCTACAGTACATGTCGTGTGACCACAGCCATATATGTACTCGAGTACACACCGTACTTACCGCGCACACATAGATCTGTTAGTTAAATGTTAATTGGCTGGTGAATTGACTGAACGCACTGAAAGGGCAATCAAGTTAAGATGCGCTGATAGCGGGAATTGGTCAGGGAGAGTCACTCAATCCAGGGGGAAACTCTCTGAAATAATAGGTTCATAGCATCTTTATTTTAATGCCTTTTCCCCAGTGTAGCTTGCAAAATCAATTATGGCTCGCACCTGATGGTCATAACATTCCTTTTGGCTGATAAGTGTTATTCAATGGGTGCTATGTAGATTTGCGGCGATTCGCAACAGCAATCTTTATTAAATAAGCGATAACTAGCCATTAATCGGTGATCGACGTTGTCTCTCCCCTTTTGCACAGAATCGCTCGCCCAATTACCATCCGGAGAAGAAGTCGATCCCCAATGGACACGCCAGAGTTCTGCGGGATCAGGAGGAAACGCAGCCCAATCAGGCGGAGGGCATTCTGTCTCCGCAACTGGAGCACTCCCAGAAGACCTCCTTCGAGGAGGTACCGCTGCACACAGCTTGCCTGACGTATCTTGGATTCTACCTGCTGATGATCCTCGGTTACATTAACCAACTGCTCTTCGTGCCCAAGGTGGCCACGGAGAAGGGACGAGAGGGATACGTCACGCTGTACGATGCCTTCGAAAGCTTCTACTCGAGATACGTGTACCGGAGAATCAAGGATTGTTGGAACCGTCCCATCTGCAGTGTGCCGGGCGATGAGCTTACCCTGAAGGATCGCGTGAGCGATGACTACGGCTGGAGCTTCAAGTTCACTGGAACCGAAACGCGCTGTTTGAATCTGGGATCCTACAACTACCTCGGATTCGCGGCCGCCACTGGTCGATGTGCTGATGAATCGGAGGAGAAGGCCCGGGAACTTGGACTAGCTTACTGCAGCTCCCGCTCTGAGCTGGGCGACAACCAGCAGCTGCACGAGTTGGAGGCCCTTACCGCCAGATATTTGGGAGTGGAAGATGCCATCGTTTTCGGCATGGGATTCGCTACGAACGCCTTGAATCTTCCCTCGCTTCTGGGGCCCAACTGCCTGGTGATCAGTGACGAGAAGAATCACGCCTCCATCATCCTGGGCCTGCGTTTGTCCGGAGCCACCACCAAGGTGTTCAAGCACAACAACATGCGGGATCTGGAGCGAGTCCTCCGCCAGGGAGTTTGTTACGGAAACCCGAAGAAGGGAGGCCAGCCGTGGAGGAAGATCATGATCCTTGTGGAGGGCATCTTCAGCATGGAGGGTTCCATTGTCCGTTTGCCAGAAATTATTGCTCTGAAGAAGAAGTACAAGGCCTACTTGTATCTGGATGAAGCTCACAGCATTGGAGCCATGGGATCTCATGGTAAAGGAGTAACGGACTACTTTAATGTGGATCCCAAGGACGTGGACATTCTGATGGGCACCTTCACCAAGAGCTTCGGCAGTGCTGGTGGTTATCTGGCCGGATCAAAGGTATATTTATTTAACTTTTAATTAAAATTATATTCTAACTAACTGCATTTATTCCTCCCCAGAAACTGATTGACTTCCTTCGCACCAACAGCCATGCCCACTGCTATGCTAGCTCCATCTCGCCACCCATAGCTCAGCAGATCATGACTTCTATGAAGACTATTATGGGCGAGGATGGTACCGAAATTGGCCGAAGGAAGATTATGCAGCTGGCAAGGAACACGCGCTATTTCCGCCGACGTCTGGCTCAACTAGGAGTGATTACTTACGGTCACGAGGACTCCCCGGTAGTGCCCATGCTGGTGTACCTCTTCTCCAAAATTGGGTAAGCTTGAAGTCAAGGGTTAGGATTATGTTTATATATCAAATAAGATGGGAAGTTGTTGTCATATATATTAACTTTAAGAGCACACACCTTAGAATATTTTGCAAGCAATGTTCAGAAATCAGTACGATAATGACACGACGGTGTGGAGTCCGCAGGGCCGCCTCTTCCAAGTGGAGTACGCCATGGAGGCGGTAAAGCAGGGAACGGTTACCGTGGGTCTGAAGAGCACTGACTACGCAGTGCTCGTAGCTTTGTGTCGCGCCTCGTCGGAGGTCGATTTGCTTCAGAAGAAAATCATGCCAGTGGACGCTCACTTGGGGATATCCATATCAGGTCTGACGGCCGATGCCCGCCAGTTATGCCATTACCTGCGCACCGAGTGCATGTCCTACCGGCACTCGTATAACACAGAGTTCCCAGTGCGACGTTTCGTGGAATCCTTGGGCAACAAGATGCAGGCCACCACCCAGCGCTACAATCGTCGTCCCTACGGAGTGGGAATGCTGGTGGCGGGCTACGACGTGAACGGCCCCCATATTTTCCAGGTGATGCCGTCGGCCACGGTGCTCAACTGCAAATCGATGGCCATCGGAGCTCGTTCGCAGAGCGCACGCACCTACTTGGAGCGAAACCTAGAGAGTTTTGAAAACTGTAGCATGGACGAACTGGTACGTCATGGGATTCAGGCTATCCGTGGATCGTTAGGCAATGAGGAGCATCCGGATCTCACGATCAATGCAGCCATCGTGGGCAAGGACTTGGCGTTCAAGGTATTTACCGATGCCGAGAACAAGAAGTATCTTAAGCAGGCCAAAGCCATGGGCCATCCTTTGTCTGGCGAGTTAGATGATGCTATCTCCGAGGATGGGATCAGTTATAATGATCAGGAAGGACCTAGTGGCAGTGGTATACAGAGAAATGACGAAACTGATGATGCTGACACCAGTGCTTCCACAACTGGCAATGAAGGTCATTAGTGGAAAGGGTGCCATTCAAATTTATCTTTAATTAGTGTTTATTAACTTAAAAATACCAAAATTTCATTAATAATTTGGCGCAATATATGAATAATAGTACATCGTAGCAAAAAGTAGTTTGTACTCAATTAAAATGAAAATTTTCTAGAAAATGAATGAAATGACTGGAACGAATAGAAATATAATTTATCAATAATTGTAGTAAGCCAGCAATATATCCTTAATATCATACACTATTATTTATTAATTTATTTTATTTTTTCAGCGCTGTGGTTCGCACTTTGACGACCCGCCATATCGCAGTGGTGGGCGCAGGATTCCCGGCCACTCCCATCATGGAGGGACGCATCCGCTTCTGCCTGTCAGCCGCCCATACCAAAGAACAACTGGACTATGCTCTGGAGGCAATAGACGAGATTGCCGACGATCTGGGCCTGAAGTATTCAAATAAGCCACGCGATCCGAATCCCATTATATACTAGAATGACTCACAAGCAACTTAGGAGTTAAGCCTGCGCGGAATGGGACTCGCAGCCTTCCCAGATTGTTAGACCCAATGTAAAATCGCAGTCCTAATAGCTAGATGGGTCTCCTTACACTCTGGGCTTTTCTAATTTGACTAGTTCCCTTGGAATATCCATCGGAAAGGGGAACAAGTAACAAAGCACAGTACAGCACATAGCTTAAATGATTATTATTAATTATTTAGCATTTACCTCTACGTAGTTGTTATTGTAGTTGTAAGCTCCAAATTGTCTTCTTGATCGATCTGCAAAATATTGAGTATATTTACTTGCAAAAACGATGGCGACAAATGTATTAAGAGCCAGTCAGTCAGGTCTTGGTTACCTTCACAGCTAAGCTAAGGGAATCCCCTATATCGTGGGACAGTCGAGCACCTCGCTTCTATTTAAGCCTATAAAGCTAGTGCGACAGCGAAATAGTTTGTAAGGAAAGCATCACCTTGCTATGCCTTGCTGTGGCCCAGAAACTGGGGCCTAGGTTCACGGGGCTTTATAGTCGGGAAAGTAAGCTATATATTATATGTATAATGATTATGTATTAATGATTTTATTTTTCTATCAAGAAATAAAGAATTGTTGCTATATGTATTGTATTAATGAATGTTTAATGTTTGACGGGCACCAAAGCGGCACCTGGTGTAATATACGCGAAGCTAGAACATTTACATGGGTTCTCTTTTTACACAAGCTGTTATTACATTCCTAACATTTTCAAAACGAATTCTGTTAAGTCGTCCAAAGGGCTGTTGCAAAATTGGCCAAGACGGTTTCTTAGTGGAACTAACGTTTAATAATAATAGCCACGTATGAAAATAAAAGTATGATATATATTACTACATATTTGTCAATTCTACAATATGATGATAAATCAGAATCATATAAACTTCATTTCTTAACAATTCTTCTAATCCATATAGGGATTTATTTCTACTCTAAATGTACAATATCTGTACATTTATTTAAGTTAGTATATTAATGATTCTATTAATTAATGGCATATGAGGAAAATCCCGATTAAATACGACCTTGTCACATTTTAAATTTATTTTCTAGAGTTTTACAGCTGATACAGGGAATATATCCAATAAGAATTACTGTTAAACGTACATTTAGCCTTTACCGAATGTAGATTTTATTTGATACGAAAATTTAATTGTAATAAATTCATTTATTTTTGGCAAACTTCAAATGAATAATAAATGCGATTTCCAGTCGGTACTTGACAGTTATGCCTTAAATTGGTCTAATCTATCCCCCAACACGCATTCACCCTTAAAGCCCTAGGGCCAGACGCCTCCAATCCATTGAATAACAATTTTCTAATTAACAGTAACTCATGACATCTCTGCTGCACCGCTTTCCTCTTCCGGTCCAGGACGACCACAATGCCAAATAAATTCCAATTGTAATTGTCTCGGCCTTTTAAGAAATTAAGACAAAGAGCGAACATACACTCGGCTCGAAGGACAGGCGGGCGGCAGCATGTTAAGAGTAGTGTTTGGTTTATGGGCCCAGGCAATACTTTCAATTTTATGTTCTGGGCAATATTTATTGAGTTGTTCTCTGTTTGTCCTGTGGGGAATACATGGAAGCCCAATCCGAATTTAATATGAGAAAGGCCAGACTCGGCTACTTGTTAAAATTGCATTCAAATCGATTTTAAAGTAATTTTGTGTTGCTGAGAAAGGTGAGGTTTTAAGGGGAAAACAGTATGTAAGAGTAATATAATTGTATTTCGAAAATAAGTATAATCTGGTTCTGATTTATTAAAGGGCAGGACTCCTGATATTAAATAGGCAATAGTTTTTAGCTGATAGAGTAAGGAAACGAGGTGAAAGTTGGCGAACATGCTTATATCATGGAGCCAAAGAACCTGCATTTTGAATGAAATGACGAGACCACATCAAATTCGATGGGTTTAATTTGTGGACTTCGAACTGTTTACTTTTGCGAGCTGCCAAAATGGAAAATGACAGGACACGTTGGTACACAAAAGTATGTGCACATCTGCACATGCACGAGGCGACGGGTGGCAGCCCTTCGCAGCCAACCTCGGGGTGAGTAATTGACTACGTGCGTATAAAGTTTGTGCTGGCATTTTAACCAGAGTAGTAGTAGTAGTAGGAAAGTGCCTACAACGCCAAAGCCAACCACAGGACTCGGCCTGCCCTTGAGTGCGGTCAACTGTTTGAGAAGCGACTGTGTGTGTTTGTGGGTGTGTGCAATCATAAATATGCATTCTGTTGGCCATTTGTCATGGCTTTTTTTACCCATCTGCGTCTTCGGCACCGCAAAACGCCCGAGTTGGACCTCGAAAGCTGCTTGCCAGAGCTCCATTTGATAGAGATTGATAAGGATAGGTCGGGCGGGGGTCGTCGATCGGGCTATCACTAAACATCAGCTTTCACATCAAGCTCTATATCTTTTTTTAGTTTAGTTGTTTTCCCTTACAAATTACTGATGCGATTTTCGCGTGCAGCTTGGCTAGCTTGCCACCTGTACTTTGTGTTTTTTATTTGCTGGAATAACTACAATTTCCGCTCGTTCAAAACATTTCCCATTAAAGGGGAAACATACATAATTTCGAGCTGTTTGGCATGCAGCTTATTAAATATATTTATAGACTAAATTATTTCAAAGTCTCTTTTTAATGACTCAGCAGCAGACACCTTGGTTCGCTTTGAAAATCCACTGCACCGCGGTTTTAGTTACCAGGCAAACAGAACTAGATAACAGGCGACTGTTATTTGAAATCGTAAGGTGCCCAAAAGTATGCTGCATTTATGACGTAAGCAGCGTTGGCACGAAGGTCTGTGCATCCCAAACTGCTACAAACTATTACAAAACCGCTCTAAAACTCCTATGTTTATCATTCGATTTCACTTAAACTAGTAGACAACGTCCGCACAAATGTACTTATTTTATATCTATTATTCATTAATAGATATTATTTTAGCTTAGTTATATGTTTCTCATGGTTTTCGAAGACGGAAGTGCGAATATGGCGGATATGCGCATACCTGAGGCCTTCCTGAGAGCATATTATGGCCAATAATTGATTCACAGCCAAGTGCCGTATAGTTTTGGATTCGCCATTAAAATCTTAATTACTTAGAAATAGAATATTGAAAAACTAAGACAAAAAAATTTGGGTCGATTTTTCAAAATTTGATAAGGGGTTACATCATTAAAATTGTCAAAAATTGGCAAAAAATTATTTTGTCAAATTACTTATATTAATATACAGATTAATAAACAAAATAAAAACTAACATACAAATGCTGTCCGATTTGAAATTGAGGCTGTTTTGGCTTAGCTATGGATATTTTTAACTCAGATTTGTCCAAAAAATAAGAGTGTCTGGAATAATGGTTTTCTGAGGTCTTCCTGAGAGCATATTATGGCCAATATGGGACTCACAGCCAAATGCCGCATATCTTTCGATTCGCCACTAAAATCTTATTTAATTAAGCAATGACTTTTTTCTTAAGTCTGATTTGTCCATTAAATTAGGGTAAAAAACTACCGATTTAAGGACTCAAAAATTCGTATATATGATGTCTTCTGGAGAGCATATTATGGCCAATAATGGATTGACAGCCAAATGCCGCATATATTTCGATTCGCAATTAAAATCTTAATTTCTTAAGAATATAATATTGAAAAACTAAGACAAAAATTTTTTTATCGATTTTTCAAAATTTGATAAGGGGTTACATCATTAAAATTGTCAAAAATTGGGAAAAAATTAATTTTGTCAAATTACTTATATTAATATGCAGATTAATAAACGTAATAAAAACTAACATAGAAATGCTTTCCGATTTGAAATTGAGGCTGTTTTGGCTTAGCTATGGATATTTTTCACCCAGATTTGTCCAAAAAATATGAGTGTCTGGCGATAATGATTTTTAAGTTTTAATGGTCTTCCTGAGAGCATATTATGGCCAATAATGGATTTACAGTCAAATGGATTTATGTTTATGTGCAATTTGTAATTTGCAATTTGCCAATTACAATTAAAATACTTAGTTAAAGTTTATATATATATATAATTAGAGAACAATAAGCCACATAAAATATATTAATATAACTTTTATCCAGCTGTCTAACTAGCTAAGAATTAGTCAGAGTGTGTAGCGATTTTCAAGATTTATTTAACGTTTTTTATTTTGATTTTCTTTATTTTTTTCTGTTATTTTCCTTTAAAACTTCGCCTGTATGCGTAAATTCACAATTGTTAGGCTTCAGATTCCCATACCTTGGCTTCCCGCGACTCTGGATCACATATACAATTTTAATGTTTCCGCTTACTTTGAAAAATATGTGGGCAAGCTAAGAACACATTCGAGTTGTGTTTTTCTTTCTTCTTATATCGAATACACACAAGCATACTCGCACACCCAGAAGTACAATCCCGAGCACGGGAAGTTGCATTTTGTGTGCTCCGTAATCTGATAAAATGTTGCAAAAAAGTTTCCCTCGTCAAGTTGGCGCAAAGGGAATTTATGCAATGCGGAAAAATCCAAGTCCGAATCCTATTTGTAAACACTCGAAGCATGCAAATGGCAGCGTCTGAGTTATGCGCATACTTCTGATAGTCACTGTGTGTGCAGCACACGCACAACTGCCACATGCCTCAAAGGATAACAATAAAGATAACAGATCTACAACGATATAATCGATGACAATAATTGTTAACATGGCAACAAGAATAAAGATTTGTTAAGCTAATTATTATTACATTGATTTAAGGCGATAACAGCATTTCAGAAATATTTTAAATGTCTTGATTTATGCATTAAAAAACATATAATAATATAGGTTCTAGTCGTGTACCCTTAAGGTTTGCTAGGGTTTTAAGTTACTAGATAAGTTAGTAAAATTCCCCCCTTACTTATCCAAAACCTAAATCAATAATACGCCTTCGATTCACCTTGACAGCCCCCAAAGGACATGTAGGACTCCCCTCGTTTCAATTTTGATTTCCATCAA
The DNA here is from genome assembly GCA_008042775.1 of Drosophila pectinifera. Taxonomy (NCBI): domain Eukaryota; kingdom Metazoa; phylum Arthropoda; class Insecta; order Diptera; family Drosophilidae; genus Drosophila; species Drosophila pectinifera. The sequence continues at coordinate 11,949 of VNKC01003326.1, forward strand.
CTCGGCGCCAGGACATCCCCGGCAAAGTGCAAACAAATTAATCTTAACTCCGTTGTGCCCGGGAGTGGATGGGCAATCTGTTACACGACACGGAGCGCAGTCAAACACTTCACTTCGGATGCTATTACTTAAGCACATGTTTTATAATAAGATTCCTGGGACGATTTTTCATGGGCAAACGTGTCGCCCGGCTGGCTGCTCAGTTATGGATATACGATGGCAGGATGCGGGGGGCATGCAGTGGCAGTGAGTGCTTCGAAGGGCCAAGGACAATCAGTCATTCGCCTGGCAATGAGACGTAGCTTGACTTTTGTTGCTAGCTGCTGCTGCTGCTGCTTAAAAAGGATACACTTCGTCTCCGAAGGTGTAGACCTTCGATTCGACACACACACACACACGTTAATCAATCACAGGACTCTCCGCCCCGAAATGGAGGGATTTAATCAAGGAATTTGCCGAGATTTTCGGCTGCAAATTTAAATGCCTGGCTGTGGGAGTGAGCTGTGTGTCCTTTCGGCTGCCGAGGTAACCGCAAAATAAATTTGCTGACAAATGCTCCCAGGACAAGGGGCGGACCCGGCTCGACCGCAGCTTTCTAATTAATTCCAGGGAGAGATGGGCTCGATAGAAACGGCATTCGAATCCGGCAGACGACACCTTAGCACCTGTCACCGGCACATGCTAAATGTCCTGGCCCACAAACTTTCGGCTCGAGTGGCTCCCCTTGTTGGGCATCATTAAGTCCTGTGTTTTGTGGGCCGAGCCGACTTGGGCTCCTTGTTAACATTTATGGTTATTGTTTTCTCCAGACGACAGACGACAGACGACGACGTGTGGGCGTGACCGGGGCTAATTTCCCCCAAATATGCAAGCAATTTACTGGTCCGAATGAAAATATCCGTTGCTGCGGTCTGCCGTCTTCCGTCTGCCGTCTGTTTATTTATTCGCCACATCGATTAGGCCGATGTGAGGTGATGAAGATGATATCTCACTAAAGTTATATGCCACCGAAATTTCATTTATCAAGGCCTAATTGCTGGACTTAAGTTAACAAGCTTAAATTGGTAGTGAACTCTGCTGGCAGTTGAAATGCATTCAGTCTTATTTAGGATTATCAATTTAATTTAAGTATTATTGATGGACATTTCAGAGAGTCGCTTCGATGTTCCCATATATGTTTTCTATGCTAAGTGCATCTGACACCTTTTTAATCTTTTGTTTATTAACATTGACATCTAAACTTAATACTCCAGCAAGCTGTGTTTTTCCTTCCACTTGGCACCACAACATGAAGCTCCTACCGACTTTCATAGTGCTGCTGATGCTCCATCTTCCGTTCTACGGGACGGAGCCCAATCGGCACCACGCCCTTGAGGACATGCCTTCGGATGACAGTAGCTGTAGTTCGAATGGCGGTATAGTGAAGCCTGCTCAGCCAGGATCCTGCAGCCGAGACCCGTACAAGGGCACAATGATGGGCGACAATGCGGACAGCTCCCGGCTCAAGGCCACGAAGATAGCCTACGACTCGGCCGAGGTGGCCAAGGCCGCCAACGAGGCTCAAGCCGGGGCTGCCCAAGATGCCTCTCGCCAGGTGAAGTTGCTGCTGGCGGACAAGGCGATGGCCGCTGCCCGGGCCGCGGACTCCGTGGTCGAGGGCAAGCAGGCGATCGTGGATAACTTGGCGAGGGAAATCCGGGAGGCCGTGGCGGCGGTGGCCCAGATAAAAGCCGCTCTGGAGTCCAGCCGGGCGAATGTGGATGCCGCCGGTGCCACCGCCAAGATGGCCGACCATAATGTGGCCACCTTGCAGGCTTTGGTTGACCAAACAAAGAACAACCTCGCAGATCTCGACTCCCTGTGCGAGCAGGCCAATGCAGATCTGGAGGAGAAGAACCAAATGGTGGCTAAGGCCAAGGCGCGTGGCGAGCGCCTTACCAAAAAGTTTGCACTGGCCAAGGCCGAGTACGACAAGGTGAAGGTGGCGGCCTGCCGGGCTGTCTCCGCTGCCGTGGAGGCCAAGCAGAAGGCATTGGAATCCAAGTCTGCTGCTCCAGGCAGGCCAGCTCCTGCTCCTGGCAACGGTTGCGGCTCCGGCTCCGACGGCTGTTAATGCCATAAAGGCCACAGGAAGACTGACCCGAACAGGTACAGACTCTATTGATAAAGGCACTTTGTAATTTGTTTAAATGTAACTATAATTATAAGGAGCCACTAGTATTTATTCTCAGTAAATAAACATTACTTTACCACTTTAATTTGAAATAGTTTCCAAGCCTAATTAAGGACTGAGAAATGTTTGGCATTCTTTGTTAATAGAAGGACGGGAATTACATTACGGATGCCTCAGATCTCAACATAATCGGGCCTAATTGGATTCCATGACGGCTTTAATTGAATCAAATAAGTTCGGTGTGCCGGATATTTATTAAGAGCAGGTATCTGTGGAGCATCGCATTTAAATTGAGAGCAGCGTGTCACGTGGCGTATGCGTAATTTGATTATTAATTAAATTGCCCAGCTCTGGAGCCAACGGAATGCGGCACTTAAACGGAGGCCAATCGAATTAGGGCGAGAGCAGGAGCTGCCTGGAAGCTGGATGCCTGGAGGCCACAAAAACAATGACCCGTGTTTAATGACAGTCACGAAGGACAATGCCAGCCAGAGTCCAGAATCTCCACAATCCAGTAGCCAGAGCCTGAGCCCCGGCCCAAGGAGTAATGGGAAGTAAACAAATCAAATAAGATTTATTATGTGACACGCATAAAACGAGGACAATCGCACGGCTTAACGAGCGGGGACAGCATGTGAGCGGGTCCAAGGAGACCGAGGAGACCGAGGAGTCCTCCGGCTGGCCGTACAATAAGCTGCTCCCAGAGCCGGGACTATTAAATCAATTGAGTGTAAGATGGCACGCACGAGACTCCGGCCACAGCCTCCGTCATTCCATCTGCAGCCAATTCCCGGAAATGGTTTCTAATTAACGCGCCTCATTTAGCACACGCCTCGACCGCCACTCGGAGAAATGGCAAAGATCGATTCGGTCGGATGACAAACCCAGTTCAAAGTTTTAAAGGAGTTAAGACTGACATGGACCTTGACGATTGCGGAATTCTAATCCAATAAGGATTATATTCAGGCTTTGGGGAGCTTGCCAAGTTAGAGCGTTGGCTTCTGTATTGAATTTTAAAGTACTAATATATTATTTATAGGAGGATTTAAGTCATTCCATTTAATAACTGGTTTTTATATAATCTAAAAAATGTTCTTTCATTTTTAATTCAACTTTTTAAATTGTTTCAAATTCAACATTCCTTAAAAACTCGAAACAATATTAGTTTTTCCCAGTGCTCCTTTTTCTTCAGTCTTGACGTTCATGCTGAATTCGTTATCAATCAAGGACTAAAGTGTCCTCAATCTTGTCGAGTTCGTTGAACATGATCCCTGCAACAAGGACAACAATTGCGGCGGGATTATGGGGCAATTATGTGCAAGTGCTTAGCGCATTTCCCAGCTAATTAGCCATTTGGACAACATGAACTGCTGCATTTCGGGTGTCCACTGCCAATTGAATTCGCAATTGAATGCCCAGCGGGCGATGTCTCCTCCACACGTTGACCTGGTTGGCATCCGAAATGGAAATGGTTGGCAAAATGGGGTGGAAAGTGGCCGGCAGCCAATGCAGCCACTGCAGCCAGGCACATCCAACATACCCGACAGAGGCGCGACAGATGACGGTGATACGGGGAGGGGGCCACCTGCCCCGCCAGGCCATCGTAGGGGGTGGCGGCGCCCTTAACCCATTGAAATCCCCTTGCCCGGGGGCTGTTTTAAAAGCCTTTTTGCATTTTGGCTGAGCGAATATTCCCTACGTGAAATCGACAATAGTTTGGAGTGGACCTGGAGAGGAATGACTGAATATGGTAAGCTATTTAGGGGCGGCAGCAGGGGCCAGGGGCCAGGGGCTCTATGGCAACATGTGTGTGCTCCGCAGCAGCTGCTCCCTTCAGGCCAAATTCCTGGCAATTCAATAACTGAGGATTTCCATACGTCATTACCCTGTCTTCGCTCCTCAAACTTAAACAGTCGATTCAACAGGCCAACTCAAGGGTAAGAGAGTGGAAGACCTTCAATTTTTAGCTAGTTATTATGATAAGCGTAGAAAGAATTTGCTTATAATTCATCGGCAGATTTATTCGGACTGTGTAAGTACTTGTATAAAATGGTAATAAAATTCCTTACATTTTTTCGCAGATTTTCCTCCTTGATCCAGGATCCAAGCAGGACGAGACGCAATGCTCTTCAAAGGAAAATCATGGGATGCGATGGGCGAGTGCAGCTGACAGCGAGAACTGGCGGAAGTAATAGCAACATAATCGATTTGATGCTGCCTTTCCCTTATCCTGGCTGCAGTTTGCAGACGGATGCGAAATGCAGCAGCGGATGTGGATTCGGATTCGGATTGTGAGTTGGATTCGGGTTCGGATACGGATGCTTGCTGCCTTTGGCAGGAAGTAATTTTCCAAGAGTCGCAAGTCTGAGAAATATTAAAGTAACTTATTCCACAAAGGCGCTAGATTTGGTCAAGGGAAACTGAGGAAATGTCGCAGTCGTTAAGCTGCTCTGGATTTATTTTGCATCTGGAATAATCAAACCATTCAGTTTTTTCGTGAAATTAGTGAAAATAGCTAACCAAATTCGTAATTAGGAGAGTGGCAGGTGTGCTTCTAAAAAACCTGGCTAGACTTTTGATACTTTTTCGGGTCCCAAGTGTGTTGCCAATTTCGCTGGGGAGGGGTAAAAAGCCGGGCTGGCTGACAGGCAGCCAAAGTCGACATAAATCCGGCCAACTCGAAAGTCAAACGAAACTGCGACTCCTGCCAACGTTGCCAGGATGACAGCCCCGTGAATGGCAACTGAAACTAACAGCGAAGAAAATGCTAAAAATTGCTATATTGCAGCAAGCTGCTATCATTTGTTGATGTTGCCGTTGCCATCGTCGTCGCCATCGCTGTAGTGTCATTATTTGCCATAATACCCGCGATGTTGCCGTCATCAGTTTTGTCGCATTTTTGTTTAAGCGCAAAAATCATATTTTATATGCCACAGGACGACCCAGTTGGCCAGGATAAGAGCAACCTTGCTAGAGAGGAGTGCGTGACTTAAGGATCGAAGCAAGCTACTACAGAAGAAGGAAGATTCATTTATGAAATTTATATTTATATGAGACATACTTCTTATTTTTCTATTTTATTTGAGATCTAACAAGTTTAAAAATAAACTAAAAATGCTTTTTGATATTTCCATATTCCAAAGTCTCGCTGTGCACATTGCCCATCTCTAACAAGGACATTAACACGATTTTGCTCACCTGCTGTGCTCTCCTTTGCTCTCCGCCCTCCGCACTCCCCTTGCTCGTCCGGCTGCCACTTTTACATTTTAACATAATCATAAATTTTTATGCGGCGCGCCGTCTGCAAGGAATGCTCCTGCCGCTCGCCCTCCTTCCCCCTCGCCCCTTCCCTGCTCCCTGCTCGGTGTAGTTACAGTTGCCTAGTTTCGATAGTTGGCCCCTGGCTGGGCACCTTGTGGCGGAGAAGGACCTTCGTCCCGGCCTCTTACTTGTTGCTCGCACTCAACAAATTGTTTTCCCCCCGGCTCGCCAGTCCGACGACTTTACTCCCGACTTTCTTTCGGGGGTAATCGTAATCGTATTTTGCTCCTTCAAGTGTTTCCCTTGAGCTGTTTCCGTTTCTAATACATTTCCCCCCGCGTCCTGGCTATGGGTGAGCCAGAGCACGTTCCACGAAAGCAGGTACAGAGCGGCGTATACGTAATGTCTTCATTTCCATTGTGGGGCTCTGGAGTTGCGTGCGGCAATTTATTGAATGGTTTTGCCAAGGCCGAAGCACTCCGATTTCCGTTTGGATCAGTGCCCAAAACTGGCAAGGATCAGTTTCCGTTTTAAGGTATCAAATGTGAACAGGACATCTACGGCATTTTCTTTGGACTTTCAGCAAGCCTTCTCCGAAGGACGAATGCTGCAGAAGTTGTTAGTTAAATACCACAAATAATTATTAGAGGAGATCCCTGTACTTGGCCTCGTCTTTATAACGACACTTTATCTATAAATAAAATAAAACATATAAGAAATAAGAATAAAAACAGTCCCAGCTACCAAATTAGTCTCATTCGAATTTGTATTAAAGCAAGTGAAAGTGAGAGCGAAAGCGATTACCAAAAACTAGTGATATAATTGTCAAACGAAACCAATATAAATGAAATAGATAAATAAACAAATATTTTAGGATAACCAAAAAATGTTATATTAAATTTTACACGCAATAATGAACTACTATTATTTAATTAAACTATACAAAATATATGATCATTTAAATAAATAAATAAAGGATTGCAAAAATAAGAAACAACTTTACCAGTTGGAGAGCTCAAAGCAAACTGCACCAAAAGTAGCTGTCAGGCAAATCAAATAATTTGGATATAAGAATCAATGCTAACCCGATCATATATTTTCCCTAAAAATATTTCTCAGCTGAATGAATATCCTTTTGTAAGAACATACAAATCTGTATAATTTTAAACTAATCCAACTCTTTAAAGATTATTTCTTTAGTTGAGAATGTAACACAATTTGCATATTTTAACTTAAAATGGATTTAAAAATGGATGGTTTAGGAATTAAATACATTCAATACCTAGTTCATCCGAACGCTAATTAAATATTCTATGCAATAGATATTCAATTTGTTTTTTTCCACGTTGCACAATAACATTTTCCCGCTTGCCGCTAATTTTGAATTTGCAAATTAAACTCTGCGCTTTTCCCACCTAAGGGGTATCAATGCTTTTGATTTCGGTGTAAATAATTTGAAATTATATTTATAATCTAATAGTAATTGATATTTCTGTTTGTGAGCTGCGATTTTCATTTGGTTTCGTGAAAAACCAATTAGGCAGCCTGCGCGCAAAGGCATGGAGGAACATAAATACAAATCGGTTTATATTTAATAACCCAATTAAATAATTATGTAAATGCATGCGTAAATATTTGTAATTGCATTTGGTGGGGCCAGAATTTAAGATTTTTAGGTCCAGCTGCCAGCCGTCCTGCAAGGACATCTGGCGAGTCCTGGTTAGCAACTTTTCGCTCGTTTGACTGCGGTAATTGCCACAAGCGGCTGGCTGTTTGTTTTCGACAATTGCGAGAGTCTGGCCAACTTTTGCGGCCGGCTCAACTTTTATGCTGGCACCAACGCTAACGCCAACCAACGATCGCCACACTACCGAACACATTTTGCGCTTAATTCAAAAATTCTATAAATTGTGTAGCATTTATAAATTGTGTTAAAAGTTGTGCCCGATGCCGGGACTTTTCGCAATTCGCATGCTCCGCACGTAGCGACAACTGGGAGGGACTATCTGCCGCTGTCGCTGATTTCTGGGAGAGACTGTTTCGGTTACACGTGCATTTATATGGCGACAGTCGTTCCAGGAAACAAATTCGCCACAAAATCTAGACAATTTTTAACTATTTTAATATTTAAAAAAATAAATACGTACTATCCAGCAACTGCCAATTTATTTCACACAAAGAATTCCACCCTTAATCTTTGTTATTATTAACTAGAGCTTATATATATTAGAATTTCCAAGAGATTCCCGACTTGGAAACAACCTCGACCCGCAGTCTTATCACTCACACACCCGACCTCTTACATATCCCCTACGTTAACTCTCCCTGCTTTGCATTCTGAGAGCGTTAGCAATTATTTCATTTCGAGGAGGGGCTTTTAAGCCCTCACCCTTAGCCGGGCTGCTGGAAACTTTTGCGAAATGATTTCGAGTGCATTAAATCGGCTGGCTTGCAACAAATGCGACTAATTAAAATGTGGACAGGGCGTGGCGGAGCTAAAGACCGGCGCGTCTTGAAACTTTTCCGTGTCTGCCGAAACTCGCGTTGAATTATGACTTTCCGCCGCCGCCGCCGTTGTTGTTGACTGTTTGACTGGAGAACATGGGACAGAGAGAGATCCCAGGGGTCTGGTTCCTAAGTGATGGGCAGACACCTCGGCAGGCAGGTAAGCCACTTGCCACTTGCTTTCCACCCGGCAAGTTGCGAGTTCGGCTCAAGCGTTTCGCGCAATTTGCTAAAATAATTATCCATTTTGGTGAGATTCAAGGCGGCAACACTGAAACTTTTAGTTGCCAAACTTAAAACGAATTAAGCAGCCCCAGCCGTCAGAGGATACTTGAGATGGGAATAAAGAAAATGTTCTTAGGAAAGGAGAAGCCACAAAAAAGATTCAAGACGTTTAGCGTTTCCCATTCGCTAGCAAAAACCGAAGGTATTTAGCGGATAATTTATATTCCCCAAACAAGAAAGCATTAATTAAAATGGAAATAGAAATCTGATATTTATAAATCAAAATATATCATTTGAGTTGTATAATTTAATTTAAGTCATTTGTAATATCAATCTTTATTGATCTTTTTTAAGTATCAGGGCTCTTCCTTATTAACTTGGTCAAGACAACCTTTTAACAATATGAATCCTAGAATTTAATTAATAAAAATTTAGAACAATGCGGAATACATTTAAAATTTAAAATTGCAACAATGTGAGCATCTCGTAATTAAATTTGGCTTGCTGACTGCATCCTCCAGAGATTCCAAATGCCTGCCCAGCCACCGAGTGAAATGTTTACTAATTTCCGGCTTCATTACGCTGAAAACCATTAGAAAACTTTTGGAACTCAAACCGCAGAGACGTTATTCATTAGGGGAAAACTCAGGCGACTTTCGACATCTCTTCGCCAGGCTCCCTCCTAGGAGGACGCGGAGGATTGGAAACGCATTAGTCGGCGGACCTTGGTACTCTGGACTAAGTATTGGCTAATCAAACGTGCCGGCTTGAGCTGGAAGTTCCGGCCAATTGTAATTCCAGTGGCTCACTTGGCCATGGCCTCTCTAAATGCGTTTTTAAGCGGCGTTGACATCGATTTATGCCTTTAACTTCAACTTGGCCAGTGGCCACTGCTAGCCACAGCATCTCGGCCAGAATTTATAGTTGGTAACTTTGCTTCCGTGGTCAGGCATCAGCTGGTTCATCTCCAGCCGGCTTCCTCCGTTGTGTTCTGGCCTGTCCTGGTCTGGTTTGGTTTGGTTTGGGAAAACACAACCGGGACGGCAAGTGCAAGTGAAAAATTAAATAACAACTCGAACAAGCCCAGTAGGGAAGATAGGGAAGAGTCCAGGCAGGGGAAATGGGATCGTCTGGGTAGTCTGACCAGGGATACTCTTCGGCCTTTTCTATCTCAATTAAAATTTTATTAAATTTGTTTGAATATTTCTTTGTCATTTTATCGAAAACTAAAATGGTCACAAAATTCCCTATAGGGAACCCAAGGTCGGCAGAACAGTAACGTAAATTTAGCTAGAGGCGTTGGCCTGAGGAGCGCCGGCGAAAGCAAAGCTCGGCGAGGAGTCCATGGTCGGCGGCGAGGGATTCCGGAAATGATCCGCCGAGAGGCGGGTGAACAGGATGCCCACGCCCTCGATTAAGCAGAGCAGCGTGCCCCCGATGATGGCACTTCCGGCCATGGCGGCCACCCCATTCCTGGCGGACAGGATGCCTCCGGTGACGGCGCCGCTGATGATCGAGTTCCACGGATCCTCCTTCTTCCGCATATACACCAGGCTGCAGTCCACGACGCTGAAGATGGCGCCCCAGGCCGCGAAATTCCCGGCAATCACAGGTGACTTGGCCTTCACGGCCGCCACGCTTCCGGCAAACCTCCGTCCGAGGCCCTGGGGCGCGTTCCGGAACCCCTTCATGGCCTGGAAGACCCCACCACCGATGCAGCCCATGGCGAAGGCTCCGCCGCAGTCGTCGACGATGCGGTAGGGACACGGCTCGCGCGAGTACTCCTCCATCTTGGAGATCGATCCCTGGCCGAAACGGAAAGCAGAAAACTGAATTTATCGAAATTTAAGTCCTTTAGCTTGTGGGTCTATGTCTGAGTTATCTGAGGCTTAAACGGCATCCCATGTGGAGAAAGATTCAAGATTAGAATTTCAAATATCAGACAACTGGGTGGCAGAGCCTGGCTTACTGAGGGTTTGTAAGGAAAGAGATTTTAAGGTAGGTAAGTCATAGTAAAATATTCTAAAATTCCTAGCAAAACTAATAAATATGTGTTAAATATATACTGTCTAAATCAATTGCCTATATTCGCAGTAAGGGTATGCTGAAGTAACGCACAAGTCGGAAGCTCTCGACTGTCCTCTGGAAAGTGGCGGAGACAAACACTCGAGTCTCCTCAGACTGCAGCAGGAGCAGCAGTGGCTGCTGCAGGAAGGACGAAGAAGGGGCCACGGAGGCCGCCTCGGAAAAGCAAACAAACTCGAAGTGCGAGCTGGTCAATAGTCTGAAATAACAGCAGGACAATAACACTGGCAATAACTCGCACCACTCGGAAGGGCCAAGAGTGTTGGTCGAGTGCTTGGCAGCTGCCTCCAGGGCTCTTAATTAATTTTTATGAATTGCACAAAACTTGTCATTCAATGGCAGACAAAGTTCGTTTTTTGGCAAGTCCTCGTCACAAGGAGTAAACAAAGACAGTGGATCCTTGACTGGATGAGAGGCAATTGCCATGGAGATGACAAAGCACCGGAGGTTGCACTTGAATGGCTCGGTTGGGGATTCCCTGGACTTGCTGAAAGCCAAGTAAATGATGGCCAATGCAAATTAGCCAGAATACACGGGGGACCCTATTGACCGTATCTTTTCTGGTGAAGTAAAGCTCTGTGGAAGCCAAGTAATTAATTATTATAATTATTGATTACTACTACTATTACTAAATAAATTATTATTTAATCTTAGTCTTACAGAAACGCACTTAAGCTGTCAGTAGTGATTCCCAAAAATATATGGCTTGTAGTTGCACTTTTCAGCTTTAGCTTCAACTGAGATATTTTATTATTAAAACATTTTTCCTCTCGGTTCCAGCATCATCAATTGTTGCTTGATCCAATTCGTTATTATTTTCTCCAGACTTCTATTGATTACCTCGACTTCTTTTGGGAGATTCCAGTGCTCGATGTAGGCAGCTTACTTAAAATATATACAGAGAGATACTTCATCGGCAGGTAGCCAATCCAAGCCAACCTGGATTGCCTGGAGGCACCAGGGACCGGAACGATTAGCTAAACTGTGTGGGCAAGCTCCAACTAGACTGTCCACGGCTCCAGGTGGCTTGATGGCGCGATAAATCCCGGGCGTTCCACATTTCTTTCACCTTTCGAGCGCAGGTCGATGAGCGGATACGCTACGATCCGATGCGATCCGGCTGGTTAGGGCGTAATTATGTGAGGTATATATCTGTGCCCGCCTCCACACCCGGTGCTCATCCCGGCGCATATCTGTGGCCTTATCTGGGACAGGTGGAACGGGAGTTGCGCCCCAAGGAGGGCAACAATAAATTATTTCATTGCTGACCACAAACAACTCGCGCCGCCGCGCTCACGTTCGCCATTAAGCGCGGCGTAAAAATAGCTTGAAATATGTAATTTTCCGGCTCAATTACGGTGGAGACCAGGGCCCGGGAGGCGGGTCCTGCGATGCCGCACCCAAGATGCATGTCCGCTGATAAGAGCACTCCGCCGCGGAGTGGACTTGCCACTGGACACTGGACACCGCGAGTGCTGCGGCGATGTGGCCGTCGGATAGAGTCCGTAATTTGTAGTAAATCTCTGACACTCTCCGAATAGATCCCACACACACACATACTGCCACCACGGTGGCTTTCGGGGCATGAATTTTGAAAAATTCATTTGCTGCGTGCCGCATTTTAATAAGTCCGGCCAAGAAGGAGGGCATTCGGGCCAGAAATCCAATTTGAGGCTGGCAAATAAACGGAAATTTAATATTGAAATTGTAAAGCCCAATGTGTTGGCCAGCATTTAAATAAATACGAAAAATCAACAAAATTCCTGTCACAAGTCCCATTCATATCGTAAAAAATAAAATCAATGCAGCTGTGCGGTGCTACGAGGATGTGGACCTGGCCGGGGTTAAGCAACTCTCGAGTTGGCCAAAAATGCTGGCAGACGGGTACATTTTAAACATCGCACGTGGCCATAAAAAGCAGGCTAACGAATGTGCCCAGGAGCTGGAGCAGCGGCAGGAAGTCGGTCTGGGAAGTGGAACTGCATTTTAGCGCCATATTTTATGCACACTTAGAGTCAGACACAGGACTCTCGTTCTCTCCAGCGCCAGGAATCCGAGGACACCGAGTGCTGCAGTGTCAAAGGCAATGCAGGCAAAGATAAAGAACCGAAGCAGCGAGGCAGCGAAAGAAGCGTCAAAAACAAAAGGTTAAAGGTCCTTTCCAGCGCAGAGAGCGAAAAACAAGGAAGAGAGAGGGACTGAGAGAGTGGCAAAAACTCTCGAAGGCCAGAATTGGGTTAAGCAAATGCCAGGAGCCGCAAATATAATGCACACCACTAGGCCCCGCACAACAGTGCGTATAATGAATATTAATAAATGCGCCCCTGAATTAATTTCCCCGCCACGCGCTTTCAATTAACGACGCAGACAAGACATTTGGTGGCACCTAAAGCCCCGCCTAATTGAATTTTAATTAATTAACAATGTTTGAGGGGTCACCAAGTGTTGGAATATTGGCCACCATCTGTCGAGATGGCCAAAAGAAAAAGCGCCCAGCGATGAGTTTCCATTCGACGATGCAACACATTGCCTAAAACTTCCCAATGCTGCGGCCTGCTGTAATTGCTGTTCAATATGCCACATCATTTTCGCCTCATTAATCACTGGACCATTTTCATTAGACACCAATAATTTCATCGGGGGCCGGAGAGATGGCTGGCAAACGGAAGGAGAGTGAAAATATATTTTATGCATTGTATAGCCCATAAATGGATTAGGGGAGGCAGCTGGAAAACAAAGTTTATTTTTTGGTAGGTAAGGGAAAGCCAGGAAATGGCTAAGACAGAAAAGTGGATGGACTGAGGCAATAATTAAATGATTTTCGAAGTTAGCTGAAACCAACTAAGCAATAGTTACAATTAACTTATTTTTAAACAGATGACGACACTTTAAAGTCAGATTTTAATAGTAATAAATGTTGCCTTTATTACTATTAAAATTATTCTTTAAAGTATCGTCTTTCTTAAAATGATTCGCTTTTAAGTAAAAACCATATCACATAATATAATTTATAGTAGCTAAAACTATTTATTTTTCCAGCTTCCTACTTTGTGAACAAATTTGCCAACTGGCTTTAAAGTTGCTGCCTGTTTCTGGCTTAAGGGAAATTTCTCACTTTGCCGGTTGAGTCGGCGCCAACAGTGGCCATTCAATTGGAAAGTTGTATGGAAATGTGTCCAAAAAGCGTACTCTGCCCCCCTTTGAGTTCGGCGGCATGTGAGGCACGTTCGCGAGATGTCGCTTTTGGCCATTTCGCTGCCATTCCGCTGCCATTTTGTTTGGCTGCTGACAATTATCGATCAGTCCAGTCGGCAGCAGGATATGGCAAGGATAAGAGCAAGGGGAGTCCGAATCCGAATGCGAATGGGCTGGGGATGGGGCGGGATTCGGGGGAATCACGCACAATAGGCGAGCTTAAATGGGCCAACGCATCCTTGGCCTCATTTGCATAAATGACGCGAACATCCCGCATGTTGTTGGGCGAAAATGCAGGGGAAAGTCCTGAACGAGGCATTTATATGTGCATATGTAGAGAGAACACGTACACCTAAAGCAATCCTTTGCTATTTATAATTTTAAATTAAAAAAAAACGAACTTCATAAATTATTTAGTTACTGTTTTGAGTTTAATGATTTGTTTAACATACATAATGAGCTTAGCATCTACATTATTCATAAAAGTAGACTTGGAATAGAGTTTTACTGAGGGTAGTGGGTATATTAATAGTATATTATTTATATTAATGATTGTTTCATGTAAATATTTAAGCAAACTCTTAAAGGAAATATACTTTTTCTTCTTGGTGCATTATTCTTATTTATGTTACTTCGATTTATGTGCAGTTATTTGTTTTCTTTGTTGGTATTATTTAAAAATTCTGCATATCCTTGTGTTTTGTAGCCTTTTTCTTTGAGTGCCCAGGAAGGGAGAGGAAAAACAGCCATCAATGGCCGGCGCTAAGGGTCCATTTTGCCCGATTGCTGCAACAATTGTTGCATTAAGAGTCCTTCAACAACAGTGGGCCACAATTTGCGGGAAAATTGTGTGAAAAGTTTTGCCATTTTCATGGGTTAAAAGCCTAAATCAAGGCCTTCCAAATGAAATGTCTTCATTAAATTAAGCTGGCCAAAATTAAAATGCTGTGCTGACGAGAAATGTCTGTGCGAGCGGAGGAAGAAATATTAGTCCTGGCCCCGAAGTGCCCGGGCTGTGTAATTGCCAAGTGTTTTATTGCCAAATTTCGGAGCACTAAGTCGCCTACGTCTAACGTCGAACATTTGTCAAGGACCCCGTCGCTCGCCGCCGCATCCTTGCCGTGATCATAAATTTCCGACCCCTTGACTTTTCGCGCGGAATTCATTAGTTCGTCCTGGGTCTGTGTCTGTGTCCGTGTCTGTGCTCAGCTGTGGGCCAAATTAAATTACATTTAATTACTTGGCCCCGGCTCATAACTTTGGCCAGTGCCCGAGAATGCCTTCCGCTGATAAAGTCCTTGCTCGGTCCATATGTCCTGTCGGTCTGTCATCATTAGACAAATGTCCCCAACGCCTTCGGCCCAAGGACTCTTGAGGATATTGGGAATACGAATGGGAAGTGCAGCTACAGCTGCAGCTGGGGCTGCATCTGCAGCCGAGTTGGCCCAATCACTTTTGGCCAGCACAAGTGGCCGTTTGAAGAGGTCCTGCTGCCTGCTCCTGACGGCTGGAAAATATTTTCGTTGACTCTCGAGTGGCGACAGCCGGCTAAGACAGAGATGAGATGCGTCCTCGACCAGGACGAGCCAAGATGAGATAAGTTAACGCAGGATAAGAGTCCGAAACTGCAAGCGATGGCTAATACAAATGCCGGCCATAAAAATTCCGTTCTCAGGAAACTCTCGAGGCGCAAGTGTGTGCTCGGTAAAAGTCAATACGGGCTTAAAAGTGGAGGTTTTTGGTATATTTCTTAATAAGAAATTAAAAGACTTGCGGTTTTAATAAAAATTCCCACTTAAGTACCCTCTGTAATTCAAATAAACGTTGGTTTTCCTTGAAAAAGTGTTAAGTAATATCATAAATAATAAAGAAATATTTAAGGTACCTAGTTTTGTTACATATTGTTCAAGGCTTAAAAATAAATATGGTTAGGTAAGGTGTAATGATAAATCCATAGACCTTCTTTCATTTAAATTAAATTTAAAAGTTTCCATTTTAAAGAAAAATCACAAAAAGACCAGATAAATTTTAAACCGTTTCGAATTGGCGAAAGGAAACTAACTGAGTTGAGAGTATGGGAATATTTTTTTCTAATAGCTTAATTCGTTCGAAAAAACTCGACGCAACTTTCGTTTTTAAATTACTCAGCTTTTGCCTTTTTAAAAATCGAAAACAATTCGAATCCCCCATCGGGTATGCTAGAATTAACTTTCCAGAATCATTACTCGTAGCCAGAAGTTGCAGTCAACTTTCTAATTACCTCGACTCCTCTACAAATTTCCGCAGCTCAGTTCCGTTTGGCAAAAGCCTTTGTTTCTATTTGGCTTTGGCCAAAACAGAAGCCCAGTAAAGTTGGCCAATTTCTGGGCCAGCAGCCAGCAGCCCAGCAGCCACTCGATATCCAAATGAATGTTAAGCGCAGAGCTATGAAATATAAATCAGAGTGCAGGCCGGCAGAGAAGTTTGCCCTGCTATTTTGGAACGTGGCCTCAATTAATATCAAGTGGGTTCTGGCTCTTCGGGGTGGTGCTCGGTGCCAAGCGAAAGTTTTCCTGTTTTGTTAGTTTTTAAATAATGTTCGCCAATTTTAATTGAACCCGGCGCACACTGGGACCGCCTTTAAAGCCAGCTTTGAGCCATAATGTTGCCAGCTGCGATCTGCGCTTCAGTCGAGCGATTTGCAGTAAATAACTTTCGCCGGCTTCGTCCTTTTTCCCGGCTCGTTGATGTGTGCGGCTGACCGCAGCATGTGGCCGCCGTTTCCTCTTCCGCTTTTTATATATATATATAGTTTTTGTATTTCTTTTTTATCCTTTTCCGAAGTCCCCACATGCACTGCACACGCATATAAAAAACAAAGGGAAAAGGAAAAACATCCGATGGCCCAAAGGCAGCAACTGTAACTAATATATCAGAGCGAGGCACTCGGCAAAAAGTACAAATATCCGCCATCCATCTACATATGTAAAGTGGTTGAAACAATAGTAACATTTGCCATAGGTCCGGCGTCGGGAAAAAATCCTTCACAGAGTAGATTAACCTTCATGGGCTCTCCTAAAAAAATACATTTTCTGAGCTTCACAAAGAGTGGTTAAACTCTGAAAGGGGTGATTAATATTAAAGTATAATTGTTATAATTAAGTTAACCCAATTAAACACAGAACTAAACGCAGAGTAAGAAAACATAGAGATGTCAAGGGCTTAGAGGTATAATATATTATATAATCTAAGCTTATATTTATGTTGGACACCAGATTACAAATAATTAATTTATGATCAATGCACATGCACTGGCATTCAGTAACTTGCCTGTCTGTAACTAAAAAATCCCTCTAACAATAGAGCATTGGAAACGTACAATGGCCACAATGCTCTGTAATTAATTATTTAATTTTTTTTTATCAGTGTTTTGTGTAGAGTACTATAATTATGGCATTAATCCCTTGCGGCTTTTGCCCAGTCCCTTGACCAGTTCACAATATCAATATTGATTTAACTTTAAATATGTCTGTGTTTCAACATTGATTGAAGTCAACACCGGACCGGACTCACAACTCACTCGGTCGGTTGGTCGGTCGGTCGGTGCAAATGTCAGATACAAATATTTGCGCATTTTCCGTGGCAATTATTAAACTTAATCAAATGAAAACCGCGCGCCGAACCTCAATTAACTCAGCTATAAAAATCATTTGCGGTCATTTGCCGCTTGCCAAACAGTGCAAATACACGTAATAAAAACTCGCATCGAGAGACGGATCGAATGCATTATAAGTAGGCTTGACTCGGGTGAGGGTTATTTGTCCAAACTGTGTAAACAATTTGGCCGGGAAGGTGAGTGGCTCCAGTGATATGTTGACCACAAATTTATATCGACTTTGCCAGGACTATTCGCACTCGCTGGCCATGCAACATTAATGCGATTTACATTTGTAATTATGTGTGCAATATTTTAATTTGCATAATTTAGTGGCACGCGCGGCAGGTAACGTCGAGGGCGAAGGGGAAAGTATGCTTATATCGCCGGGGGCCCTGGGCCACCCAATTTCATTCAAATTAATTTGCAATAGTTTCGGTTCGTTTCGATTCGATTCGCATTTCCAGTTTGGCCAGATTGAAAAAGTTTGGCTTACCAGACAATGCCAAAGAGCAGGGAATTCTCGTAGGGAATCCGGCTGGCGGCGGGGCCAGTGAGGAAGGTAATGAAGCACTGGTCCGGACGGCAATTGAAATGTTTATCCTCGAGTACGCAAATCCAATTGCCCGAGGGGCGAAACGAAAATCAGATGCAATGCATTTGCATTGTGCCAACAGAGATGAGCACTTTTTCAGTTTGGGTTTGGGTTTTCTTTTTTCTGATGATGCCATCGGCCAGAGGGTTATATCGAGGGTCAAGAAAATAACTCCCATTTAAGCCCTGTCATTATTTCTTATATGGAAAATAATACATTAAATACCTTGGTATGCTGTTAGCTCAAAGTTCCAGCTAATAAAAATATAATATGAAAATTAGTAAAGGCAATATTTATTCATTGAATTATGTATTACAAGCTATAATCCTATATAATTTAATAGATTTAAATATGATTACTTTAAATGTTTCTTTAATTAATGATTTACTCTCAGCTAAATACATTTTTACAGTACCAAACCGAACTTGTTTGGTTCTGAGCCAAGTCCACTGGCTGATAAGCATTTCCTGCTCGGCACAGACATTACCCCGCCCCCATTTTCCAATTCATTTTCCCCCGCCCCTCCGGGTACTATGGCAATTCAGGCGAAACATTTTGCATGCTCAAAAGTTGCATTTTTGCTCAATAAAATCGCAATAAAGGCGATGGAGGGTATAAGCTGGACATGGCTGGCGATTCGTATCGTACTGTACTGTACGATACCGATAGCCCTTTGTTATTCTGCCAGGCAAAACATTTGCTCAGAGGATGTGCCAGGACATGGCTATTTGCATCCTCTTCCATACGGCATGAGCAATTGATTCGCAGCCACTCGAACGGATGATCGAATTAGGGCCGAGGCCGAGGCCGAGGCTGAGACTCCGGAGACGACGGAGGACTCGGCAAGGACTTTGCATGGCCAGCTGTCCTGCGGCCACTCGGGCTGCCCTCTTGAGTGACAAATTAGCCACTTTGGGGCTTGTAATTCCCGCCGTCTGAGGCGACAACAAGAAATGACCGCAATTTGCGCCGGGCGTCGAGTGATTGGTGAGCCTTTCGAGCGGCCAAGGATGCGCTGCTCTCACCTACAAAACGAAATAAAGACGCTCCGCGACAACAACAAAGACGGCCAGCCAGGCAGGCCAGCCAGCCGGGCAATGACAGTTATAAATAGCCAAGGAAAATTGTCCAGGGGACAGGGGGTGACAGACGGAGGCTGCACTCGAAGCAAAATTATTGTAGCCAGGATATCACAGGTGTGAATTTAGAAGAAAATTGCCCGGTAATATGTATTTTAATT
>VNKC01003330.1:0-142797 GCA_008042775.1 Drosophila pectinifera
TTTCTAAGAAATTCATTTCAGCGCCAAGCTGTATAAACAATTCATATTATTATCAAAAATATGGTCTAAAAAATGGTATTAAAAAATATATCAATATTGACAAAAAAATATAATAATAAATACTTGCAACAGAATTAAGAATAAAGTCAAATGGCTTTCTAAGAAATTCATTTCAGCGCCAAGCTGTATAAACAATTCATATTATTATCAAAAATATGGTCTAAATAAATGGTATTCAAAAATATATCAATATTGACAAAAAATATAATAATAAATACTTGCAACAGAATTAAAGAAAGACTTTTTAACCAGGCCGCCTTTGAAAGAACGGAGAATACTCTTCTGCACAGAAAGAAAAGATCCAAGACAAACATTGAATAATTAAATAATAACAATAAAAAACGAAGAAACATTAAATAAAAAAAAAACAACTCAGAAAAAGTATAGAATAGAAAGTATAGTTAGCAATATTATTTGGGGATTTTTTACTTTTTTAATTTTTTATTTTCATTTGAATTATTTTTTATTTTCAGCAACAATTTATCATGTTTTATTGGGTATTTATTACCAAACTTGTAAAATATTAAGAACAAATATTATATTATAAATTCTCCGTTATAAAGACCCACAAATTTCGTGCTGTGTACCCGAGTATTTACTGTACAATGAACAATCAGCGGACAAAAGTAGTGCTGCCCCGAAAAAATCTTCCATTGTGGGGCCACTACTCTCGAAAAAGGGTTAAAAGTGAAAATCTGGGTGCCACAAGAAATAAATAAAAACAACAAAAAACACCGGCAAAAACTAAGAAACAAAACCAAAATAAACAAGAAGAAATAAATAAAGCCTGGAGGTAAAATCAACATGAAGAAAAAATAAACTCAAGTGTGGGCGACGGGTATTGGCGGGGCTCCTCTCATCAAAAGGCGAAAGAAAGTAAAACTTGCCAAGTGGGTCAAAATTGCCCCGTCACACAATTACAGAGTTAACTACACACACATGCACCGATTTAACGTGTGTGATCCAATTGGACATCAATCATATAGTTGTGTGCGTGAGTGTCCGTGTCAAGCTCAAATGTCAGCTGTTATAGGAAAGAGAGCGAGAGAAACAGATAACCTAACCAACCTAATTAAATTTTTAATATCTTTTCCTTGAAACAAAAATGCATTACTTATTCCCTGGTTAATGGCGACTTTGACCGATAACCTGAGATAAGGTAGTAATTCGGAATTTGACTTCGAGGGAATACGTAAGTACATATGTACGAAATAAAGTTTTGTTACCATTTAAAATCATTTTCGGGTCGCCCAA
Source organism: Drosophila pectinifera (assembly GCA_008042775.1). Lineage (NCBI taxonomy): Eukaryota > Metazoa > Arthropoda > Insecta > Diptera > Drosophilidae > Drosophila > Drosophila pectinifera. The sequence goes on from VNKC01003330.1 coordinate 1,315, forward strand.
TGTCTGCAATAATTTCTTAGTGTATTAATTACCCCTCCATTCATATGGGATTTGTGAATGTCTCATCGCTGGAAATCCCGAGAATCAGAACAAGACAAAAAAGAATTCCATGACTGAACCCGTGACTCATGGGACTGGCATCTTATTACAAGTTGGCAGCTCCTTGCAATCCGGGAATGCATCTGAACGCATCTTGACTTGCGTGGGTACGTGTACTTGTGCGTGTGTACGTCAATGAGCGGCATGCGACGTCATGAAACTAAAGTGTCAATGTCGAGTGAGAGGCAGAGGCAGAGGGAGAGGGAGATGGCAGTACTCACTGCGTGGGCGTTGCACTCTTGGGTCTACCCCTCACCCGCATTTGGCTGCTGATGCAGGCCAGACAAAGACAGCGCGCGAGTGCGTGGAGCATCAGCGCACCTCTCTCTCTCTCTCTCCCTCTCTGCCGCCGCTGCTGCTGCTGCTCTGCCGGCGCTGCTGGCGCTGCCGCTGTCACTGCCGTTTTCATTTCCATTTCCATTTACGCGACGATCGTTTTAAAGATCGGTCGTCGGTCAGCGCAAAACTTTACAACAGTTTAGCTCATCTGTTTGTTGTATTTTTGTTTTGTAATTCTCGGTTTCGTTTTGTGTGGTTTTTTTTTGTTTTTGTTTTTTATTTTTTATTTAATTTTTTTTTTTTTGGGTAGCAGCCCCTTTTGCGCCGACAGAGCGGCAATATAAAAATTGAAGCGCATACAAGCGCAGCATTTAGTCGGAGTTTGACGCTCAGCCAGCGACACACTCTCTCCCACGCACACGCTCACGCACACACGCTCGTGCAGAGCCGGCAACAAAGAGTAGAAGGAGAAGAGGAACTAGAACAAGTGCAACGGCATTCCCAGAACAACAACAACGGTAAGTGGAAAATACAAAAGGCAAAAGTGAAAAGTGCTTAAACAAATTGATCAAAAGAGGAAAAAAATAAATCAAACAAAATTGGGATAAGAGAAGATGGAAGAAGAATTAAGGGACACAGAGAGGCTTAGAAAGAGCCTAGATATTTGGGGAAAAATCAGGAAAGAAGAACATGGAAGGGAGGGGAGAAGGAAGAAAAGATTGAAGTAGAACTAAAAATTAAAAAATATTCTTTGACTAATAACCGCGAAGAACATGAAAAATATCACAAGTAACAGGGGTAAGTTCATAGCGAAGGGAGAAATGCAAGGGAGAAGGGTGAAAAATGCCTATAATAAATTCGTTACAAAAATTAAGAAAAATAAATATGTATAGGTAAAAAGATTTGTAGTAAAGATCGTTTATAATTTATAAAATAACCGAAACGAAGAATGACTGATAGAAGTTTAAAACATAATAAGAAGTTTTATTTATATTTAATTATTGAGATGTTCCTTTAGCAAAATAGTAACAAAACAAATTTAAGTAACTTAAAATTATAAAGATTGAAAATATAAAGAGGAAAAGATTTATACAAACAAAAAAAAGGACGATAAAGTGGGCCATCATTTCAAACTTTATATAGCCAAAAAGACATTATGGTTGTGACAGGGAGAAAGGAAAAATGGGAGATCATAAGGTACACAATTATGAGCAATGAGGAAGTACCCAATGGGGGGCGGCATCATTTTCGAACGGCTCTTTTAAATATTAATTTTCGATCCCTCAACGAAACCAGTTTACATGATGCTTATTAAGCTAATTACGTTTTGTTTCCTTTCGTATGTGTCGAAAGTACTAATTAAGTTTTTACCCAAGCAGTGCCTTAATTATTTTATACTTTCCCTTTAATCTTTCGTAATTTGCATAAAGAGATTTAAAGAAAGCCTTCAAAGAGTATTACAGCTGCATTAAGCCTCCGAAAATGCAATTCACTTTGAGAATATCAGTTGGTATTCAAACTATCTGGAAAACAGTATCAGTATCAGTATCAGTATCAGAGCGGTACAAACGCAGTAACAGAGTCTCAGTTAATGGAAGGAGAACCGGGGGAGCACGAAGGTCGAGGTAAACACCAGCGAATTGAAACCGAAACGAAACAAAACGAAACCCAATCCGAAACTGTGTTTGTTCTCCTCACCCGACTCCCGAGATCCGAGATCTGAGATTCGAGGTCCGAGAGATCCGAGCGAGAACCAGTTCTCAGAGGCACACGGAGGTACGGAGGTACGGAGACCGGAGACGACCCTCTCCACCGTTCAAGTGCCACTTTCTGCCTGGCAATAAAAAGAAAATAAACACGAAAATACGTATACGCATCCATAAAAAAAAAAAAACAAAAATGAAAACAGAACCTTAAAAAAAAACGGGCCAGGGAAATTAGCACAGAAGCGTTAAAACGAGGTTTCGAAATCTTTGAGAGACGACCAGGAAAAGTGTTCCGTGTCCATAATCTAGAATCTAGATCTAGGGTCAAGCAACTAAGACGCACTAGCCCCACACACACACCTCCTGGGTAAACCCCATCCATCCCACATTGTGCATTCAAAACAGTGAGAACATTAAGACGAAACTGATTGAGTCAATAAACAGAACATGCCCGGAACTTGAAAAACCCAGGGGACGAACAATCGATCGACGAACGATCGATGGCCACTGGAATCCGTAAAACAATGCAAATTGGTTAGATCAACAAAAACACTCAGTTTGTATACTGAAAAGATCATTTTTGTTGATGGCTTAACATGCACGTTGATACACTCAAAACAAAGATTATATAAAGGTTTTAATTACTTTATCCCATTAAAAACAGTCTTGATTATCTATCCTGGTGTTATATAAGCCAATTAAGATATGCAAAAACTAATAAATTTCATTAGTATGTATTATCATAATAATAATTTGCCACAAATATGTCTTAAGGTATTTTTTCCATCACTCCAATCCAAATTCAATTTTGTTTCGGTGCAGGGAACTTTTCCCTTGAGGCTCTCATATCTGTTTCTACTACAAAGTTTGCAAAACCATTAGAGCTATCTACTATTTATAATTACTTATTGACAATGACAGAGGTACGAGTAAAAACAGGGTTACTCACATCTAGATAACCATAACCACGGACAATGGAACGGAAATATTTTAGGTTTTTTATTTGATAACCATTTTTTAGTGGTAATTACCAACCTTTTCTGTAACAATTATTTTCACCGAGGTTAGCAGGTGGTGTTGAACTTCTAGGTTCGTTTTTGGGTTTAGTTCTAGCTGTCAGAGCGACTTGGCTGGATGTTCGATTAGTTCCATTTCAAAATATCAAGCAGATAGAAAGGTAAAGTTCACGACTATTATAATATAGGAATTTAACTAGAAGATGTTGTAGAATTTCCTACCAAACACTTTCTAACCTATATACCCTTTATATCCATTTGGAATATATGAATTCTGATGAATTAGGCTTCTAAAAATGTAATTATTCGCATGCAAACCATTTTTCGCTACCGAATGACACTGAAAGCAGTTGAGCTATAAATGACGTGATTTTATGGCAAGCTAAACACCAGCAATAAATACTTTTTCAACCTTTAGAGTTTTAACGATTTTCTAATGGTAATTATTTTTTAAGCAAAGCTTGTACATTTGCGGTTGGTTGGAAAATCGTGACACTGAAATACGATTTTTAAGCTCAAGTCTCAAGCTTTAGATTTGCGTGTGTTGTTTGCTCAGTTTTTCGAACAATTAAATCTGCAGTTAATTACTTAGCAGCCCAACCGGAATGACAACGCCACTGATAGCGTCTCGCTAATTAATGATTATTGATCACTGATTGTGTACTGCTTTTACAGAGGTCAACCCGCTGATATATAGTATGACGCTGTCACGCCCTCATCTGCTGATGCTACTCCTCTTGGGAGCCATCGCTGCTGCCTCCTGTGCGGCGGCCGAGGATGGGATGCCATCCAGCAACCTGACCCTGCTGGATGTCAACGAGATTCCTCAGCGATACGACGAGGCACAACTCTGGCGCATCTACAACATCTCGGAGGCGCTGCAACGCCGAGTGCCCGTGGGCCAGATGCTCGAGCAGAAGTTTGGGGGAAACATTTGGAAGGAGAACTCCAAATTCCTGGACATTTCCATTGCTAGGGATCAGTTGAAGGCGGCACGCAGCTTCCTATCAGCCCATCGACTGGATGCCCAGATATTGTCGGACAATATTCAATCAATGATTGACGAGGAGCTGCTCGAAGGCATCCAGGCCTCCACCTCGCCCCAGGGAACGAGAGCGAGTGAGTTCAGCAATTGGAGAGATACGAATGAAATAATTGATTTATAATTCTAACCCACAGAAAAGGACACCAGGAGCAGCATGCACTGGAAGGACTACCACGACCTGAGCACCATATATAGCTTTATGAGAGAAATCCGCAACAAGTTCCCCAACATTGTGCGACTCTATACCATTGGCCAGACGGCCGAGGGTCGTGACTTGAAGTTGCTGAGGTAGGTATTGGCAAGATAACCCTCTGCGCCTTTGAAATCCATTAAAAATTTCTTCCGAAGTTAACCAAACTGATTTCTTTTTCCCAGAATCTCCGAGAACCCCCGGGAGAACAAGAAGATATGGATCGACGGCGGTATCCATGCACGCGAATGGATCAGCCCCGCCACGGTTACCTTCATCCTCTACCAACTGATGTCGAATTGGGAGAACCAGCCAGCGCACATCCGCGGCCTCACCTGGTACATTATGCCCGTTATGAATCCCGATGGGTACGAGTACAGTCGGACCACCAATCGCCTGTGGCGCAAGAATCGATCGCCATCGCGTCGAGCTCAGTGCAGCGGCGTGGATCTCAACAGGAACTTCGATATCGGATGGAATGGCTTTGGATCCTCGACGAATCCCTGCAGTGATACCTATCGCGGCACGTCGCCCGCCTCCGAACTGGAGACTAAAGCCGTGGCCGAATTCCTCGCCAAACGAAAGTACAACCTGGAATCGTACCTCACGTTCCACAGCTACGGCCAAATGATTGTCTATCCGTGGGCCTACAAGGCCGTTAAGGTCAAAGATTCAAGCATTCTTCAGCGTGTCGGTAGCTTGGCGGCAGAGCGAATTGCCCAGAAGACGGGAACCACATACAGATCGGCGGTTACCCACGAGGTGCTCGGCATTGCCGGCGGTGGATCCGATGACTGGAGTCGTGCGGCTTTGGGCGTCAAATATGTGTACACCATCGAACTGAGGGATCGCGGCGCCTACGGATTTGTCCTGCCGCCGAGATTCATCAAAGACACGGCTCTCGAGGGCTGGACAGTGACTGAAACGGTTGCCCAGGCCATTGGTCCCAGTTCCTCCGGCTAATCTCAGCCTTTTGTAGTTTTTTTTTTATCTTTGATAACCCCACCTTGTGTGCCTGCTGAACCGTGCATGTGTGTAAATTGTGTGTGAGTCGTGTCCAGTGATTGCTATTTATGTTGTATAGTGTGCGACTTTTCTCCTGTCGCCGTGTGAATGCTTCTGTTTTGGATGGGTGGGGGCCGGCTGGCGGGCTGTGCGGGGTGCGTATCCGTCGTAACCAGTACAGGCCGGGCAAATAAACAAATCTTCTCTATTTATTACCATAGATTGCAATGAAATGTGCTTCTGGGGGGGTAATGACTACCATCATTTGGTACAGTGGAAACTAAAGAGTGACTAAGGAATTATCTTCTTAAATAGATGGTTTTAGAGAGCAAAGTAACTGACGAAACAACTAATTCTTCCCTTGAAGAAGCTAAGAACTACCTTGTCTTAACTATAAATGCAGAAGAAAGCTATAAATATTATCCCAATCATCCCAAAGAAGTTCCTCAATATGATCAATCAAAATCTTGGACACAAAGGGCAACCTTTTCTGGCTGCTTGAAATCTCCATTCCCACTCACCGTATCCTCATCATCATCCGTGTTGTCCTGCAGCTGCAACTCAAGCTGCGCCAATGTCGCCGTATTGTTCTCCATGTCCATGTCCTTGGGCGTGGACTCTTCCGAAATAACCGACTCCGAGGGCAGGTTGTCCACAAAGGCGGCAAAGCCAGCGCCAGCACCAGCACCGTTGCTGCTTTCCATACTGCCGTTCATCTGAGGCGTAGCCTCCATTGGCGTCTGCACCGACGTGGGCGAGGCCGAGGACTTAGAGCCGGATCTGGGCCTGGTTTTGCCATTGGCTGCGGCTGTTTTTGGCGGCAATGGAGCGGGTAAGTGCTCGATGCGATGGGTGTAGCGTGTGTTCAGCCGAATGCTGCTGTGCGGCGATGCCGACAGCGGAGAGGACGAGGAGGCGTCCCCCCCGGCTGCAGAACCCTCCTCGGCGGCATTGGTTCTGGCAGTTAAAGGCTCGCAGCGCTCGGAGGTCCCAACTCCAAGGTCAGTGGAAATCCCGCCCAGACGCAACTGTTGCTGGATGAGGCGCTCTGCCTCCTGCAGCAGCTCGTCCACGGAACGCATGTCACTGCTGTCCGACAGGCGGCTGACCTCCTGGAAGATACTCTCCGGATCTGCGTCCACCAAGCCGCCACAGTCCTGCTCCTTGGACAGGAACTCGATGATGGAGTTGGAGCTGCTCGTGTAGTCCAGGGATTCCACCTGCGGTTTCGCCTCTGCCGCCACGCCCTGCTTCCGCGGACTGAGCACCTGCGACATGGCGCCTGGATCCGCCGTTATCCGTTTGGGATTGTGAGCGTAAATGTAGAAGAAAAAGGCTTTTCGTGTCTCCACCTCGCGATTTTCGCTTTATTTTTGTTTGTATCGTGCGCGTGTGTGCGTGCGTCTGCCTTGTGTGCTTGTAGGTTTGTGTGTTTGCTATTAAAAAACGAACCGAAAACTGTGTTTACTACAACGCTTTTCCGTGCGCCCCCCAAAAAGGCACGGATCTGAACGCCAGCGATGGGATACGGGGTCGCGTGGGTGCGGACACGAGGCTCAGCGGACGCGGCGCAGCGTCAGTTTGGCCGTGGCAACAACATTTACCACTTTTTTGGGGCTCGCAAACAATTCTTGTTTGTACAATAAGCGGCAGTGTGGCCGTACTACAAAGCACCCGAAATATCTCGTGACGTGAGTGAGTGGGCTTTTCAGCTATCGGCTAAGCTTAAAAAAAAATATATATAAATTATAATAATATATATATAATATTATGATATATATATTATATATATATTTGGTTTCTAAATTTTCTAGTATAAAGGTTTACCTTTTCCCATGGGTTTTTTTGCAGACGTACTTCACAGAGAAATGTTCAGAATACAATCTATGAAATTATGTATTAATACGATAGAGCGGCGTTGGGCGTTTTTTAGAATACCAATTAGTTTATTTAGCTTTCAAGTAAAAAAAATAATATAATATACATTTTCGAGTCTAAGGACTGGTTACCAATAAAAGTAAATACATTAATTCATTTTCCTTGAAGTCTTAGCTTGAGTCACTGCTAAGCTGAGTTAGTATATACCAAATATACCACAAAACGAACTTTCGCCATGGACAAAATCTCCGAAGCTGGTCACACAGGCACGTACACGTCGAAAACAAACAGCCGACGTTTTATATTTAAAACCAAAATCAAGCGCAATGCAATAGTCGCCGTGCGTCGTACAGCCTAGCAGACCCGCAGACCAGGCCACCAGCTAGCTAACTACCAGGCCCCGCACTTGCCACCGCTTCGATCAGCAGCGCCGCAAAAGCGGCCGAATCCGCACCCGCATCGGGGACTTGAGTGTCGCCGCGAAAGCCACGAGAGCAAGGGCCGAGATTCTACGCAAAAATAATGCTTGGCGGTAAGCGGACAGGATCGCGGCACGTCGCCGTCGTGCTGCTGATGTGCCTGTTCTGGTATGTGATCTCCTCCAGCAACAATGTGATCGGCAAGATGGTGCTCAACGAGTTCCCCTTTCCGATGACCGTGACGCTGGTCCAGCTGTGCAGCATAACGCTCTACAGCGGCCCCTTTTTCAATCTGTGGCGCATACGGAAGTACCAGGAGATCCCGCGTCCCTACTACTACCGCCTAATCGTGCCCCTGGCGGTGGGCAAGCTGCTGGCCTCGGTCACCTCGCACATCTCGCTGTGGAAGGTGCCCGTCTCCTACGCGCACACAGGTGAGTTACTTGCTGGCAAGTAGAGCAGAGTTGCGCGCCAAAGTGTGCTCCCCAACACGTCAGCAGCAGTGGCTATATGGCTATCATATGGTCGGTATCTATGTGGATACTTGAAATTAGATACCCTTTCGCTACACCGGATATATAAGATGTTAAAGGGGAGTTTCTCATTCTCACAATGTGAAAAATTATATCGAAGCGATATTTGCACATATATATGTATGTACGTTGTACAAATAAATAATTCAACCTTTATTTGCCTTTAATTATTTATTGTTCTTTCAATACAAGGCGCAAACATTAATAATACGTAATTTTTAAAGGTAAATAATTCTGACTGAGTAAAAATTTTAAATTGATCAACAATAAATGATTAAAACAGATAATTTAAATGTTTAAAGATTAAATACGCTTCATCTTTAATCTACGGACGCTTTTTTTATTATGGAGCTGCATTCTGTTCGGTTGAGCTTGAGTGGCCGGATCGTCCTCTTGCTGTCCTTTATATTAATATTTATGAATTAAATACGAATCTATAACTATATATATTTTCAACTGCTTGCAGTTAAAGCCACAATGCCACTGTTCACCGTCGTCCTGACGCGCCTCTTCTTTGGCGAGAAACAGCCAACGCTCGTGTACCTGAGCCTGCTGCCCATCATAACGGGCGTGGGCATTGCCACCGTCACGGAGATCTCCTTCGATATGATGGGCCTGATCAGTGCGCTCATCTCCACGATGGGCTTCTCCATGCAGAACATCTTCTCCAAGAAGGTAGCGTTTTCTTTGGTATCTCTTAAGTTTCCTAAGCCAATCTTTAATACTTCTTATCTTGCAGGTGCTCAAGGATACCAACATCCATCATTTGCGGCTGTTGCACTTGCTCGGCAAGCTGTCGCTGTTCATCTTCCTGCCCCTCTGGCTGTATATGGACAGCTTAGCTGTCTTCCGCCACAATGCCATTGTAAGTAAAGCTTCCGTGGAGTGGGTAGAGTGGAGAGGAACAATCTTATCTTCCGTTTTGATAAAAAGAAACATTCGATAGGAATCTAACTAACCAAAGCAGAGTAATGAAAGTAATAATAGTTGCTTATTAATTACCAAACAATCAATTTTCTGTGCAATTTGATACCTAGACCTACGATAGATAGATTTTCTTACGCTTCCTTCCAACGAATTCAAGAGTACAGACTAGAAACCCCTGTTTTTACCTTACTATTTAGATAGTTAGTTATAAATAATTAAATTCAAGGAAGATTCATATAGACATGGGATTAAGGTAAACTACGGACTTAATGGGGATTATATCCAGCTAAACAAGGAATTATCACTACAGTAATTCAATTATTCCTAGAACCAAAGCCAAATCACCTAAACTAAACCAAAAATCGACCTTTTTTTTTTAGAAAAACCTGGACTATCGGGTGATTGCCTTGCTTTTCGCGGATGGCGTTCTCAATTGGCTGCAGAACATCATCGCCTTCAGTGTGCTCTCCCTAGTGACACCGCTCACATACGCGGTGGCCAGCGCCTCGAAACGCATCTTTGTAATTGCCGTGTCCCTGTTAATACTGGGCAATCCAGTGACGTGGATCAACTGCCTGGGCATGACGCTGGCAATTGTCGGCGTTCTGTGCTACAATCGAGCCAAGCAAATAACCAAGGGACGAGAGCCACCGACGCTGCCGCTCTCGCAGAGCTCGCACATCAAGTACCAGCCGCTGGAGCAGCAGCAAACGGATCCATATTACCGGGGCTCCGTCAACGGAAAGCTATCCAATGGACTGCACCGGTCCACGACGTCACCAGGCAATAGCCTGTTGGCAAACGGGAGTGGAATGCCAAGCGGAACGGCTGCCACGCGGCTGCTCTTTGTCTAGTTTGTAGTTTAGTGAATGATGTATCCAATGGGTACCACCCGCCCAATTCCCCCGACTCTGTTTCTCTCTCCCTTTCTCTCTTCTAAATGTATGTAAAGTGTACATATGTATTGGTATAGCTTGCAAACAACAGTTGACCGTTATCAGCGAACTCTCAAGGAGCGAACGCTCAACCGCATCGACCTTTAGAAGTTGTGATTGAAAAAGCGTAACAAGAGAGCTTAGCTGAACGCATCAACTGGTTTTTACAAGCTCTATATATTATATACAGCTGACTAAAGAGGCACAACTCTAAATGTAACAATATTATTAAGGAGGAATGTTAGCTCATCTTTCACGCTTTTGTTAAATTTAATTTGACGAAGAAAGGGTAATTTATTTGTAGTTTTCCCCCTGTTTACTTTTAAGTCGGACATACAATTAGCTTGATTGGATGACCATTTCGTCAAATTTGTAATTGAAATTGAAATTAGAAAAATACGAATGTTTTAATGGTGCTAAGTGAACGATCGAAAAACAAAAGACTATCTATGGTTAGAATAGAAAGAAACAAAAACAAAAAGATTTGTAAGTTGGACTCGAAGTATTCCCAGAAAATTAGGCACTTTTTGGACAGGCAAAGTCGAATTTATGTGGTTGTGCCTCTTTAGTCGACCTAAAATGCAAATTGTATTTTTGATAAATGTTTCTTTTCGGCGGCGACGACGAGGCTAGAGGGGAGTATGTAAATAAGTAGTTCGCGTGTCCCCCTGATTTCCATTTCCATCCCTTCCCAAACACAGCCCCACTAGTTTCGAATTTGTTTTTGAATTTAGTAAGCCGCAAAGTGTATTCAAAATAAAATTGTTGACCATGTACATAGGCATCTAGCAAATGCAAATCTCCATGCGTGTGTCTCCTTGACCGAACCGAACCCAGAACCCCGACAACTATCCAAACTATTCCATACCAGCATCATGGCTCTACAGCAGCTTGATCCACTCGTTGACCACCTCCTGTTGGTAGCCAATCCTCTTCAGCAGCGCCTCCGATCGCCAGTTGCTGCTCACGATCCACGCGGTCAGTGTGAGGTCCTGCTCGCCCCTGGCTATCCTGCGGGTCATGGCGGCGGCCAAAAGACCGCCCAAGCCACGTCGCTCCGTCTTGGGCAGGACTTGCAGCATGCTGGTGGATTCAAGGGATTAAATTAAGGGTTTCCCAGGCTGCTCTTCCGTGATAACTCACCCCAGTCCAGAGAAGTCATTCTGGAAGATCCAGGCAATCAGCTCGCCCGTGTCGCTCCTGCATATGCCAAGCGTTCTATTGAAGCGGATCAGAGCCCGGATATAGGCCAGCGATCCCTCGCCCTTATTGGGCCAAGTGGCATGCACCATGGCCGCATCCTCGTCCGTCAACCGCCGCATATCGAATTCGGAGAGCAGCTCAGGCACCTCGGCTTCCACGGCTTTCTGATACGGCAGGACCATGCCGTAGCATTGACGCGGCTGCATGGCGGTCACTCCCCGATTGCCGGCCAGCTCCTTGATCCGCTCACAAAAGCCCAGATCCACATTGGTCAACAGGGCGCCCTGCGTCCACTCGATGCGGCGGGTTTGCTCCAGGCACTTCCACATTTCGGCAGCGCCATCCGGCTGCCAGCTGAAGAACGAGACACTCTGGACAATGTCCCGATGTAGACTGACATAGGTGCCCCACTTCCGGAAGTCGCCGCTCCGATGGGTGAAGAACTGTTTGCGGAGGGATATGTAATCGGGATCGGTGCGGGGGATCTTTGCCTCCTCCAGCTGGCGGTCCCACTTCCGCTGGTTGTACATCAGCAAGTAGTGAAAGTTCTTCACGCCGAACTTGGCCTTGTACAGATCGAGCAGCTGGTCCACTTCGCTATCGCTGAGTGGCCGCAAGATATCGGTAGCATAGTCCTTATCGCCATTGATTCCCATCGCGAGATCCTCCAATTTCTCTCTCTGTGGACTGATAAGTATGTGTGCTCTGTCTGGCCGCCGTCCAGTGACTGGCAGACTGAGGCCAAACAACAAACCCGAACACCGCTCAATTAATTCGCCCGCCTAGTTCGCCTAGTTCCATCTACTTACTTATAATTCAACTGATTAGATTTCTCTCACTTGCGAACGGACAGGAGCGAAATGCCCAAACGGGCAGGTGGTGGACGGAGGTGGGAGCAGACAGCGCACTCGCCCGGAAGGCACAGCAAATTCTTATCTCAAAGAGGCGGCTTAAGTGATTTCCATTGGATGGGGCCTTTATCGTACAAATAAGTTGACTGTGGTCCGGAATAAAATGCATAAACGTTGTCTTATATATAAAAATAATTCGTTATCTACGTTTATTTTCCTTGACTTTGATTTATTTCGGTTTCAATATCTTATCTAAGCTTTAATTCAGTGGATGTCCCATGCTGATAACCTTCCGGAAGGACTTTATAATCGATATTACAGACAGATATAGACAGAAAATCAAATATATATCACGTACAGATTAATTTGTAATATTTATTAAGTTTGTATATGACACCATAGTTAATTTTATATCAAGATATTGTAAGTTTTTTATTTAAAAACAAAACTACTAAGTAAATATGTGATTATTTCAATAAAGTTTATTAAAACTTAGGAAATGCTTAAAAATTAAGAAAAATGTTGCTAGCAACACCTCTTGGTGCTGCAAACACAAATGTAGATGTTGCAGAGGTTCACCATATACAGAACATTTTTTCTTTAATAACTCCGGTATTTAACTCAAATTTTTAGAGCATTTCCTATAAGTACCAAGTAATATTATTAATTTATATAATAGAAACCATGAGTTCCATTAAAAAGAAAACCAAATAACAACAAAAACAGGAAAAAACAATAAGGGTTCTCCATTGTTAGCAAAATGCCTAGCAACGGAGGCGGCTTTACTTTTACTGTCTTTCCAATGTTTTCCATTCGAATTTTGGAACACACACTGGTCGTGTCATCATGGTGCTGAGTAAGTAATATATTTAAGCCTATAAATTCCCGACTTATAAAGATATATCCTACACAGTAACCGAGGAGCTGGTGCGCAAGAAATCGGAGCACAATGAGCGACTTATAAGCACTCTGGAGGAGATATCCTTGCACCAGGAGGACATCGAGGTCATCGAGCACATCCAGAACTGGTGTCGCGACCTAAAGATCCTGCTGCTCCAGTCCAATCTCATTGGTCGCCTCGAGAACCTGCACAAGCTGAAGCGCCTGGAGTACCTCAATGCGGCCATTAACAACATCGAGCGAGTGGAGAACCTGGAGGGTTGCGAGTCCCTCAATAAGCTGGATCTCACTCTGAACTTCATCGGTGAACTGACCAGCGTGGAGTCGCTGCGCGGCAACCACAATCTCCGCGAGCTGCTGCTGATTGGCAATCCCTGTGTGGACTATCCCCACTACAGAGAGTATGTGGTGGCCACTCTGCCGCAGCTGACCAGCCTGGACTGCGTCGAGGTTACGCCGTCGGAACGCCTGCAGGCCATCAGGGAGCTGGCCAAGAATCGGGCCATTATAGTCCAACGGCAGGCGGATCAGTGCATCGAACGGGATGAGCAGCGCATCCGGGTGGCCGAGCAGCAGGCCGCCCTCGCGGAACAGTGTGCCGGCATCGAGGATGAGGAGGAGCGCACTAAGGCATTCTGGCAGGCCAAGAGCGAGCATTGTCCGGAGATACGCACGGAGATCGCCCGCCAGCACAGACTGGGCCGGGAGCGCCACGAACCCAAGTCGGCTCTGGATCCACCACGCCGGGAGCGTAATCTCTTTGCCCCCGATGGCAGACCCTACAACATCAACCAGGCCAAGCTGCCCTTCAAGCTACAGGACGAGGCCGATCACTACCAGCTTCAGCTGGAGGTCTACAGGTGGGTGCGATATAAACCAATTATTTGTAATATATATAATATATATTTCCCTTTCCTTTTCAGACACCTGGATACCTCGCTCATCGACGTGGACGTGCAGACGAACTACACCCGGGTAACCGTCAAGGGCAAGATCTTCCAGATCGCCTACAACGAGGAGGTCAAGCCGGACGAGTCCACGGTGCAGCGTTCCCAGATCACGGGCCACTTGGTGGTGACCCTACGTAAGCTGAAAATCAACGAGCTGCTAACCAAGCGCAGTCCGGCCAAGACCAAGACTCCTCCTCCTCCTCCTCCCAATGCTGGAAAGGATGCCGAAAGGGCGGAGGAGCAGAAGCTCCGCGGTGTGGTGGATATTAGTAACATTTGTCCGCCCGCCGACTTGCCGGATTTGATTTGATTTGATTTGTTTTATTTAAAAATGATTTATTTAAATATTCTTGTCTGTTTTGGTTTGTTTTCTCCACGCCTTCATCCTCTCATCATCGTCGATTTGTTGTTTGTTTGTTTGGTTTTTGGTGAGCTGCTCCAGGGTCGGCGTTACCTTACAGTAACCCCAGTAATCGCCGCCCGGATCGGATGTCTATATATGCATGCGCTGGGGTGTGTATTGTGTGTGTGTGTGTGTGTGTGCTTGGTGTGTTGTGTGTTCGGTGTGTGTGTTTACATATAAATATACATATGTAGTTACAATGGCCAACGGATATACGAAGATAATGCAATTTAATTAGAGAACACAAACTGAGGAGTAGATTTTGGAGCCTTTATAGGTCAAGGAATTTCGACTCGAATATTCCGCATATTATATTCTAATATTTGCTTTTTTACTTCTTATTTGAGATGTCTCGTCACGGAAACCATTATTAATGCCAAAAAATCAATGAAAATCGATGGCTACAAAAACGTACAAATATCAAAAAGGATTTCGATTTAATTCGATTACAATTTCGATTTCTGTTTTATTTTTCCTTTTCCTTTTCTTTTCTCTGGCAAACTGTGGGGAGTATTTCGAGTTAAAATGGGGTTCGGTCTTAATATGGCTATACAAAAATCAGGGGGCTAAGTCTTGTTCAAAAGTTTTTACGGCTCCTCTGATTAAAGCTGCAAAAACATCGATTTTTATGCCCGATATATCAATGCTTACATGTAAAAATATCGAAGAAAACTTCGATGTTTCTGCAGCTCCACTTCTGATTGTTTTTGTTTTTGTTTTATAAAGTTTCATGTTGTATTTACAATACATGATCATTATCGGGATTATCGTGTGTATTGCTACCGCGTTTCTGTATACATATCCATGTATATCTTTATATATATATACACATATTTATATGCATATATATACATATGGTGTGAAATTGCTATAAATTACAAGATACATAAAAAAATGATTTTATTTGTGGGGCGAAGTCGAAGTCTTGTCCTGTGAGAAAAGTGTTGGAGATTATTTAATGAGGGCGGGGGTCCTGCTCTAGTTCTATTCTCGAAATGATCATAGTTACGGTTTTGCCTTGTATTTTTGTTTTGTTTTTTATTTCGTTCGTTAAATGGATATAGCAACAATCTTGTATTCTCTCTCGCTCATATATTTCGGTATTTTGCTTTTGCGTTTGTTTGTAGTTTTGTTTTTGTTTTTATATCTTTTTTTTAAATAGTATTGTGTTCTTAGCTGTGTTTTTTGTTGTCTTGTGTGCACTTGTTTTTTTTTTATTTCGGTTTAATATATATATATATATTGGTTGTAAGTATTTTTTGCTTATTTATTTAATTCATTTCTTGTTGGTTTTTGCATTCGCTTAAGTCCATGGTTTTGCTTCTGTTTTTCTTTTTTTGCCTTCTCTTTCTTCTTGTTGGTTGGTTTTCAGTTTTCAGTTTTCCGTTTTCCTTTTGTTTTTTTTTTGTTCTCAATAGAAAAAAAGGTAAAAATATTTCGAAAAAGCCTTTCCTTTCCTTGCCCCTCTATTTTCTCTCTCTGTGTGTGTGTGTTTTTCCTGTTATTGCTGCCATACACGAAAAAATGTTTACAAAAAACGAGGTAGGATCATTGTTTTCAAATCTTTGTGTTTGGTTTTTTTCATACACTCTCTTCTGTCATTCGAAAAAGGTTAAAAATAAATTAAAGATGCGCCTCAAATCGATTCTGCGGGGGTTTTTGCCTTGTCAATGTGTGAAATAATCTACATATATAATTATAGAAATACATATTTTGGTTATACCGTATAGACTTTCGACTTATATATATATACTTGTGTGTGTGAGTCAACTAAGCTAAGATGTCTCTAAAATACATTCTCCTCCTTATTCTCTGCCTGCCTGCCTCGTGCTCTCTTTCCTCTTCACTTTCAAGCAATGATAAGAAAAATGAAACAAACTGCGAAAACAACTCAAGCTCAACTCCTACGCTGACTTTCGCCAAAAAATTACCAACAGCAAAGATCTGTGTTGTGTGTTCTGTGTGTTGTCTTGATGTGTGTGTGTGTTCTGTGTGCGTTGCTCAGCCAATTTGCCAGCCAAAGGATGCTACACTGGGCCGCGGACACGGACCACTGACCACAGGCGAAAAAAAATTAATATATAAATAAATAAAATTGACTCTTAAACCCGTAGGATCTCGCACGCTTTGTTGTAGCAAATGGCTATCCAGTCGGGCTGTGTGGCGCCCCATTGGATCTGATTGACTTCGCCCTCGGCAGCTGTATAGGCTAAAATTGGATCCTCGATTGCGCGTGGCATTTGTTGTATATCCCAGATCAGTGCTTGGTGATCATCACCGGCAGTGCATATGTGACAGGAACTAAAGAATAGAAGCTTGAGTATTTGATAGACGACTCTCGACTATATGATCGACTTACCTATGCGGCGCCCACGCAATACCGTTGACGCACGCTCTGTGATTGCTCAGTCTTGCAACGGGTGTACAAGGAACACGAACATCTAAAATAATAACTTCGCACGAGTCCATGGCAACTGTGGCTAAATAGTTCGGATCCTGTTTGTTCCATGCCAAGCGCAGCAGCGCCGTGTGTGCAGGATCCTGCAATAGAATTCAGTATTAAGAGAAATTCCTGTGCCTGCCTCTATTAATACCCACCTCATAGATAATGGTCGAGTGCTCCAGATGCCGCAGATCGAACATGCGCACCGATCCATCTGCTCCCACTGAGGCGAACATATCCCGGCCACCGCCAGCCCGCGAGAAGGCAATGTCGTAGACCTCCTTGTCATGGGCAATCAGCTGTGTCTTCACATGTCCCGCCACATAGACACGTGCATGCGGTTGTCCGGTCTCTAGGCCCCAGATGGTGCAGGTGGTATCGATCGAGGAGGTGCCCACCAGATTCGGATCCACCTCATTCCAATCGAACGAGGTGAGCGGGGCGCAAAAGTCGCTGTTTTTGTTGTTATTTAGCACACACTCCAGCCGTGTGTCGGGTTCGCCAGCGCGCCACACTCGCAAATAGTCGCCGCTGGTGGCGAGCAGGTCTGGATAGACGCCCTTGGAGTCGGGTATCCACATGATCTTGGTCGTCGGATATGGATGGTCAAAGGTGCTAAGTGGGGATGGTAAAGTAAAGTAAGTAAATCGGATGGGTATAGGTTTTTCAATTGGGAAGCTTCATCTTTTAACTCTCTGTATATGCTCACATCCCACCTACCTCTTGGCACTAAATTCGCTGGTGTCCTCGTCCAGGCTGATGATCTGCACCTTGTTGTTATACTCCTCGATGAAGCTGCCCAACGCAAGGCGGAATCGCTTGTCCGGCCGGACGCTCCAGTTCATGGAGTACAGCGGCCATGGTGCGAGATATTTGTAGATCTCCTTGCGCTTGCCGGCGGTCGATGACATGACTGCAAGACAGAATCAAGGATTAGGATCAGGAGAAGCAGAAGACCCAAGCAAAACGCACCTGAGCTATATTGTGGTGGAATTCCGAGATCGAGGTAAGGCGATGCTAATGCAGCGGAGTCACCTCAAGGCCGTAACGCTGGGCTGCTGGCTGGCTGGTGGGCGGTGTGTTTTATGGGTGGCTAATGGCTAATGACGATGACCGATGATGACGATGATAATAATGGTGGTGATAATGACTGATAATGATGGCTGTTGTGTATGGCTCAGAACAGCGGAAAACTCAACCAAAAGCCTATCTGCTGCGCGTCATGGATCGGGTAAAAGAGATCTTCGCTTGCGCCTTGCATTTGCACTTTTCCCCCCACTATTTTCTGCAGCTTTTCTTCGGATATTCTTTAGTTTTTTCTTGTCACTTCATTTTGTTCCCTCTCAGTGCGGCGGCGGTGTTGCCAGCTCGGCCGTTTTCCGGCTAAATATACGGCAACCTAAGTAGCTCCTCTGCCGCAGCTTATGTGTATCTCCTTCTTGTTAAAGTTGAATTGCAAATCACAGGCCCAGCTCCAGTGGCATGGACATTCCGGCCGCAACGCGTCCGGTCCGGCTTAGCTCCAAATGCTCCCGGCTGCCTCAACCCGGAAAAGTTGTGGCAACACTGGAAACGTAATGCGACGCGACAATTGCAGTTGCGGCCAAGAAGTAAATTTCCAACTGCTGCTACTGCTGTTGCTGCTTCTAGTCTGCGACGATTGATTACACTTGCTGTTGTGATATACGCGACTCGCGTGTGTGTGCGGCAAGACGGCTGGTCGGCGCTTCGGTACGAATTGTTGTTTTACGAATTTTCAATAGAATTTTTTCCTCAAGAATTTTCACTGAAAATGTATACAGTGTGACCACAATATGACCGTTAAAATATACCACCAAAAAGATATACTGAACATGCCGCCGGGCAAATATACTACACATCAATCGACTAGTATCGATAGGCGTTGCAGTTGATCTTTTGTTTTTGTCGTCCTGACACTTGCGCCGCGCGGTCACACCGGCCAAAATAAAAAAAATTCAGATTACAAAGTGAGTTCTGTGCTGTGCTGAAAATTGCTTAAAATCAGCCGAAAGTAATAGTTTTTCCAATGTAAAACGAGTGGGGCGCCAGACTCGCGTTGCAATATTTCAATAGACAAAAGACTCGCTCTCTTTTTTGCGGACGCGCGACCTCGTTCTCCTCGTGATGTTCGTTTTGCGGTCAAATTTTCCCCCAATTGCCCCCTCTCCTCCCCCTCCGCTCCTGTACTCGCGCTCTCACTCGCTCCTATTTTAGTATGATTTTTTTTTTAAATCACTTTTCCACTTTCCATTTTGAGAAAGATATTTCACTTTGCGTAATTCGTACGTTGCCTGCCGTCTGGCTGTGTGTGTGTGAGAGAGAGCTCGTGGCCGTGTGCTTGTGTGCGTGTGTGACTGTGTCGCCAATATTGCTATCTCGCCTGCTCGCATATGCTCATCGCAGATTTTACTACTGCCGTCCCTTACTCCTTCGCCACCACACCGCCCCCTCTCATTCTCATTTCACTGTCAAACCAACACACAATATTTTCGCGCGTGTGTATGTGTGCCTTTATAAATAGAATTCATTTCGTTTCGTTTTATATTTTGTTGTTGCTTTTATCATAATTATTTCGATTTTGACGTTCCGATGTGGCAGTGAGAAGATACATATATACATTTTTTATCCAAAGAAAGCGGTAAAAACGTGGTAACCGTGGAAATGTTCAGGTGCACTGGTGTCTGTGTGTGAACTTGAAGAATTTAATTTATTTTTGTTCGAAGAGGCAATTGCAAGTGCGTGTGCCCATGGTTACGCTGGTGTGTGCTGGTGCGTGTTTGCATGTGTGTGTGTGCGTGTGAATGGGTTGTAGTTGGTAGTATTTTATGAACGAAAGATCGATTGATAGTGTGGCCGTTTTATAATAGTTAAGCCCTGCTCGACACCACCCCCTTGACTAATAAACACTCATGCATATGCTGGAAAAAGCAACGGCTTCCTCATACGGGAACGTAGACAGCCTGGCGGCACACACACACACGTAGCTGTAACTTCATTTTTAGTGTTACCGCATAAGGCCAGCCAGTCAGCCCCCCATCCCCCCACCGCCCCTCTCTCGCCCTACGTAATTGTTGTTATGAGGAACTTGCAGTTTTTTGTTCTTCTCTTTTTATTGTTATTTTGCAATTGTAAACAAGTGACGCAGCTGATCGGTTTCCTACATTCCGCCTAACTGTTTATTATTCCAATTGGAAAATCCGTTGGACAGCCCGAAGGCCGAAACGGCTTGAGATGCAGCAAGCAAAAAAATCAAATAACGAAGCTGAAACTATTCTTGTTTCATCGCTTAATTAATTGATTACTCTGTGTGTGTGCGTGTGTGTTGGTGAAAAATCAATCGAGTGGTGACGGGGTCGGGGGTATGGAAATGACAGAGTGGGTTCCCCTTGAAAAACCGCTATGCTCGGCATCCCTCCGAATTCCATGAAGAGAAGGAACCTTCAACTCGACAGCCTTGAATACTCTCCGAAAACGAGAAACATAATAGTAAACACAGTGAATAACGGTTGCGAGGCCAATGGCCTTCTAACTACGGGAAACTTTTTAAATTGTTCACTCAGAAAAAAATTATTGAGCTTAATATTTAATTACCAAGAAGTTAACAAAAAAGCAACAAATTAAAATACAAATACTTACATAAACTAAATACAAATATAGTATCAATTTAATAATTTAATTTTCTAGAAACAATAAAATTTTTTTTACCGATTTCCATTTTCAAAAAAAATGAACTCAATTTTAGTCCGATGAAGAAATTCAACTAACTACAAGTAAAATCTAAAAAAAATCGAATATAACTACTGATATCTAATATCTTGCTTATCTTTTTGTTTTTCAGATATTTGCCTAATAATTTAGCAGGAACAACAACGGGTCTTAGATGTAGCACATAAGCAGAAATTAAGTTTAAAATTAAACTAAAACTAGGAGATAATGCAAGGATAAATGTAAATAAGGAGACGCAGGAGGAGCCAAGGTAAGTAGAGATTTATTTCTAATCAAGATCTTAAAGTAATCAAACATTTTTTGATCGAAAGCATCACACAAACGCAGAGGAGCAACGGAAACGGATATAGAAACACCAGAATCACTAACAGGACTCTCATTAGTCGCTCAGGCTCAGCAAAACGGGACGACGTGCAATAATAAGCTTTTCATTACGGAACAACACTCGTCTGGACATTCATCCTGACCGGGATTAGATCACTGCTGCTGCTGCTGCCACTAATATGCGTGTAATCGCGCCGCGTAGATCGTCAACGTCAGCGGCGGGCAGCGGCAGTCTCTACGGCACATCGTCGTCCGGCGGTAGCGCCACCACCACCAGCGGCACTAGCGGTAGCGGCGCGGTGGATCGGTCCAGCGGCGGGGCCACCACGAACGGATACTCGCGGTACTCGGGCAGCTACGATCGCGGCAGCAGCCTCTCCAAGTGGCTGCCCACGTCCGGCGGCTCCTCCTCCACGTCCACGTCCGGCTACGGCAGCAGCTACTACCCCAGCTCGTATTCGACGTACTCCTCCTCAAGCCATTCAGCCTCAGCCTCAGGGTCATCGTATGTACCGCGCAGCAGCCTGCAAAGGAGCAGCGTAGGATCCACATCGTCGTCGTCGTATCTGAGCGGTGGTTCCGGCTCCACATCGTCCGCCTACCGCACTACCAGCTCCTCGTCGTATCTGAGCGGCTCCAGCTATGATTCACCTACGTACAGCCGATACGGAGTGAGTTTTTGATCCTTTGCCTCCGTCCTAACGAACCCATTAAGCTTTACTTTGATTTGATTTGATTTGAAAAGTCCTTCGGACTCCTTTTGGAAATCCAAGGCGAACCGAACCATCCTGAATTATTCGAGATTTTACTCTTAAGTTGTATGTTCGTATGTTCGATTGGTGGCTGATCTCTCACGGTTCTGAGTTATGTCTCTCTCTCCATAATGATTAAGTATTATATCCTGTATGCTGGGTCCTTGGTATAACTCTACTCACTCTCCCAAATTCTCCTCTCCCCCTCAAAATCTCATCTCATGCATTCTGCGAAGTCATTATTAAGTCATTTAAAAGGTTTCACGAAGATTTGTATCTCTAGAAAATGATTGAGAAGGAAATTAGTTGGGAATTTTCGTTAAATATTTCATTAAATAGAAATATTACCTACAAAATATAATCTTTTGAAATGTTATAAATTAATTAAATGTAAAAGCTTTTTCTTTGAAAAAATCTTGTATTCTTTATTGTGGAGATTGATATTACCTTGATCCTTGAAGATGTACGTGAATTTAGACATTTATTTCGGTTTGAGTAAAGATATTAAGATCTGTTGTCAACTAAAATATAAGAGAATTAAGTAGTTTAACTTTAAACTTGAAGATTTCTCTCTTTTTAGAGATAAGAGTAAAGCCTAAAAGTCGTTAAATTGTGCGAGATATGGAATTTCAGATTCATCATTTAGATTCATGAAGTGGGGCTGTGTCATATCCCTCCTGTCTCATAAAGCTTCAACGTATTACAATCCGTTTCCGTATCAGCTTTATAAATGTTACAAAATGTCGGTAACCCGCAATTTTGGTGACTTGCCTTACTTCCAATCCCCAGATAAGCTCAAGAACAGATTACAACACACTCACTCATGGCTTATGGTTCATATGCGACCGCGCCCCGATTTGTGGTGATCCTATCCAGCGCCTCCTATCCCCCCTAGTTTACCCCGCCTCTTTTAGTGTTTAGTTTTGATTTTTTGTCTTTTTTTTTGTGGCAGTTAGAAAGATTTAATTTGGCATTTACGTTTTGCTGATTATTTCGTTTTGTGTATATTGTTTGTGTTGTATTTTGTCATTGCAACAATGAACCACCAACCAAAACACCACCCACTCACGCACACCCAACACACACCCAACAACACACACACAGTCGGACTCAAACAAATGCAAATATTCACGCATTAGGCAAATAGCAAATAGCGTGTCCACATAGACAAACACGACGGACGACGGACGGACGATGCGGCATTTGTGTCTGCGATAACGGACACCAATATACAGTGATCACTCGATAGTTACAGCTCATGGTTAGGCAGTTCATTTTTAATTAAGGAATTCCTTGGGAGAACTTTGTTTGAGGCCCTGGAATTAATGTTCAACGAATAGAAGTAAAGTTCCCTATGGCTGTCTGAGTTTTGAGGTATTAATGCTAGAATTCTCAACTAGTACTAGCTTGAAAGTGGACTGGTTAAGAACAATTATATTTTATGTCCTGACCAAAAGGGTTTCTCCTCCGGTTAGGGATCCCTGTTTAGTTTGTACACAAACATAGCCGGATGCGTCATTGCCCAGGCACGGGCACCGGCCCAGGAATGGAATGCGTGTGTGTGGTGTGTGTTTGTGTGTGTGTGAATATTGAGCTGAACTGAACCGAACCGAACCGCGAACCACTTGTTGGCACAGATCCAACAACTACAACTAGAAGCGACTGAAGCAACGGGAATATATAGGCAACAAGAGTCCAACACTCAACAACAACATTTGTGTCATTCTCGTTCCCTTTTTAACCGCCGCCTTCCCCGCGAGAAATTCGCAATAAGGTTAATGCCATAGCTCTGTCCCTGTCTGACTTCGATGAGTGTGTGTGGGTGGGTGGGTGTGTGTGTGTGCCCAAGAGAACACCACATGTGAAGTTTATTTATTTATTTCTTTATTGCCTTTTTTGTTGATTTTATTTTTGAGGGAGCGAAAAAAAAGCAATCGAAACAATCGGTAGGTGCGTCCCCTTGACATTTCACACTGTCTTTTATTTATTTTTTTTTCGTCATAACTTTCGGTTAACATCTGGCTTTAACATCCAAATTATGTAGGTGGGTACGATTTTTCCATTTTTTTTCTTGGTTGACACATACTCGGACGTGCGGAAAGTTCTGTAGGCGACACATTTCGCGCTAATTGCTATTTTCAGACGCACCATTTACAACAGACTAGGCGCATTGAAAACGAGGTCGTTCTTAATTTCATTTTTATTGTAATTGTGGTTAACGTGTGAATTATCATCAGATTAAAGAACATATTATTGTTGTGGTATTTTTAATCGAGTCAGGAAAGTGATTTTGGACAATGTCTTTCTCGTGCAGATACAAATAAAATGCAAGGATCCTCAGTTATTTCTAAAACTTATACTTTAACCACCGGTTAACCTCAAGAAAAGTGAATTCCACCTGTAGTCTTTACTGACTTTAAATGTGATAACTTAGAGATAACTCAAAGTGTGATTCTAACTGTTAGTTTAACCAAAGGTTAACTATTTGAAGTCTAAATTACTTATTCAAATTCGCGACGCCCTCAAAAAAAGTGACTTAATTCTTTAGTCAGACTACATAGAACTGATATAGGAAAATACATTTAGCCGGTAACCTCTGCTAAAGTTAATTTTTTAATTTAGCTTCTTTCTCGATAAAATTGTACTATTTTAAGCTAGATATAGGAACTTTAACCTGAAGTTTCCTTCCAAGTTTGTTAGGAAAGGATTCAATATAGACTTAACCTTAGGTCTGATTGGTATTTCATCTCCATCTCGATTATTTTGCAATTAATGTAATCCCTTAGTCATTATTTAATTTATTTCTATATCATTTACTGTTCATTTGTGTACAAAAATCCAGTCATTGAACTCTCATCATTGATGTTTCTTTTCTTTACATTTTGTTTTTGTTATTTATATATTTTTGAACATTGAAACGTGAACACGAAACATGTTTTACCGTTGCCGTTTATCGTTAACGTTACCTCTTCACCACAAATGTTTCCGCTCATTTGTCACCTGTAAATGTTTCGCAAAAACAAACAAAATAAACACCAAATATATATATATATATATAAATATAAAAACAAACACCGAAAAAACCGAAATCAAACCCCAATCGATCGAAAAACTGATACGAAACAAAGTTACCGCGCAAAACATCATCGAAGATCACAACGAATGGCGATAGCTTGAGCGGATCGGCCAAGAGGGATGACTATGTCAGCCGGCGCAGTGTAGCGGACTCCTCATCCTCCTCCTCCGCCAAGAAGCCACCGATTAGCGGCGGCGGAGGCAGTGGTGGTAGTAGTAACTCCAACCATGCGGAGACCAATGGCCATGGCAAGCTATCATCATCTGGCAGCCGGTTGTCCAGTTCATCTTCATCCCCATCGCTGGCCCGCTTGGTGGCCACCTCCGGATTGGATATCTACGAAAAGTACAGTCCGGCCAACTATAAACCCAACTGTGAACTGTCACGTTCCAGGTCGGGGCATGCTGAGCCGGAGCTGGAGAATGGTGGAAGTGGCGGTACCACTGCCACTGAGACGGTAACGCTGGAGCGGCCGCGTAGCAGCCGGTATAGTCGCCTCTACAGCAACAGCAGCGATGCGGGAGGTGAAACGACAGCCACCAGCAGCTCCGGAAGACTGGGCACGGGCACGGGCACCACCTCCAGAAGCAGCAGCAGCAACAGGTACTCCATAAACAACAGCAACAGTAGTGGCGATGTGCCCACGGCCACCTTTACCCTCCGCAGCAGTCGGACCCGTCGCAGTCAGGCGGAGGATGCCCCAGCCAAGCCAGCACCCACCCAAGCTACGCCACCTCCTCCGCCGCCACCGCCGCCGCCGCCATCAACCAATGGCCACAAGTCGAGGGAGAGAGGAGAGGCCAACGGCAGCGGCGGACTAGAGGCCAAGCTGAATGGCCTGTCGCTGCTCTCCACCTCGCCCAAGCGGAATGCCATCTATGAGAGCCGCAGTGGCAGCAATCTAAGAAGCCAGGACACCACCGACGATGCGGGAGTCTCCACTCCCAGCGGCAGCGGCAACGGCGGTGAGGCCCAGGTGGAGGTGGACAATGGCGACGTGAGCACCACGGCCACTTTTAAGTTATCCTCCGACAGCAGCAGCAAGGTAAAAAAAAAGCAGAGAACGGCGAGGAACGAGCGAAGCGAAACCAAAACTAATTGCATGCGCCAAATCCTAAGCCAAGACACAAGGACCTTCCGAGTTTCAGTTATATTCTGTGTGTATGTGTGTGTGCAAAGCCAGAGGCATTTAAACCCCGAAAACAGACCCAGAACCATGATCCAAAAGAACCAAAACCCAGCATTAACCCATCTTCTGTTCCACCCAACCTCATTGTCATCCCAAAAAACCGAAAAAACCAAGCCAAAAAGCCCCCAAAAAGCCGATCATTTAATCAACTTTCTACATTTTTATGTATTTTTAGCTAAACTCTTGCAGAGATTGCGCCCCGTTCTAACTTAAACTAAACGAAATCGTTAACGAAAAACGCAAAAAAGCAAAAACGCTGCTAAAAAACCAAAGCCAAGTCCAAAGTCCAACTAAACTCCACTCGAATTAACTAATAATAAGGCCAGGCTAACTAATCCTCCTAGTCCATCCCCCAAAAAACAGACAGACAAACATCATCCAGAAAAACCATTTGCTTTTAGTGTGTGGTAACTAGGAGAGCTTTGTTAGTGATCAGGATCAGGAGCAGAAGCAAAAGCAGAAGCAGAATCTAAAGCAGCCAGTAGTTTGGGGCGTCGTCGTCTGATTGACGTTTGATCGTGGCAGGCGGCGAGCGGCGTGCGGCGAGCGGCAACAATTAAACAACAAACACAACACAAAATCTCGTCCCCCAATCACCAGAAAATATAGAGTTAAGAACAGCAGGAACCGAAGGCCGGGAGAGGAACGAGGCAACTTCGAAACGAGCGAACGCCCGTCGAATGATGTTAGACATTAAGAAGACCAGAGGATTCCACAAGATTCCACAGCCATCCAAATTGCAGCCATCAGCGGGAGGAGTAGCAGCAGCGGGAGTAGTTACATCCTCTGCAGTAGATGCCACAGGAGCAGGAACAGCAGCAGGTACAGCAGCTAGAGGAGCAGCAGGAGCTACATCATTGGCCAGGGGAACAACCAACGCCAGTAGCCAACGTTTGAAGAATCAAGCCCAGGCCAGGCACTCGAACGCAACCGCTGGCATTTCCTCGGTGGCTGTGGGCAAGACGCACGCCGCCCTGGCAGCAGTCAAATACGGCAACGGAGGAGTAGCTGCAGCCACACAGGTGCGCTCGACACTGGTGCAACCAGGCAGCAGCACCACTACCACCACCACCACCGCCGGGCAAAGTAGTAATCCGGTGCGGGCGGCCAATCAACGTTACTTTCTTGTGTCCAGCTACAAGGATCCATCGTTTCTCAAGGCCGAATGCGAGTTGGCCCATGCCCAGGTGACGACGACAACGGCCGCCAGCAAAGGGAAGGCCGCCGCCCAATCCCAATCCCATCCGGGCAATCGCATTCGGGCTGGTGAGGATACCAGGAACAATAATAACAACAACAGCAACAGCGGCAGAAGGGCAAACCCGCTGAGTGATATGCGACGGGGGCCCATGTTCAATGGCAATCAGCAGACCAGCACCACGACCAGCACGAGCACGAGCACGAGCCAGAGCCAGAGCCAGAACCAGAGCCAGAGCACCGCCATCAGCAGCAGCAACAGCCACAGCAACAGGATCACCGCTGGCCACCACAACACGAACGGGGTGCTCAGCAAGTACAGTGCCCGCTCCCACACAGGCGCGTCTGGAACGAAGGTCTATGGCAAGCTGAGGCCGATCAACAATAATAACAACAACAGCCATACCAATACGGCCGCCGCTGCAGCAGCGATGATGAATGGACATCATCATACCAACAATAATAACAACGGAAGCAGCACCGCCGCCACCAACAGCCACAGCCTCCTCAACAGCAGCGGCAACAACAACATGATGCAACGACAGCAGCAACACGATGACATTACCTACATAGACAGCGACGAGCCAACCGCCAATGGAGCAGCAGGAGGTGCAGCGGCCACCAAGGCAAGCATTTGCTACTTCAAACCGATTACTCCGCCGCTGCAGCTTCGCCATCGCCACCAGCAGCAGGATCAGCAGCAATCCAAACAAGCCGGCGGCGGCAACAGCCATCGCTACACCAGACCCAAGTCCACCATTATAGCCTCCGCTCACTCCAATTTCGCGGCCAGCTATGAGAAGTTCAGCAGTGGCTATCATCGGCAGACCAACGGTGGTGAGGTCACCACCACAGAGGGTCGGGCAGCCGCCGGCAGTAATGCCCGGCGATATGGCATAGATTCGCTGAGCATTAAGGCCTCCATTGAGAAGTTTAACAATCTGAGCGGCCAGAAGAGACCGACGCCCACGTCAGCGGTGGGAGCGTCAGTGGCGGCAACGGGGAGTGGAACAGGAGCGGCGGCGGCGGCAGCAGGATCAGGAACGGCCATAGCCACCGGGGGACGGAGCAATTACACATCGCAACAGCAGCAGCAGCAGGCCGCAGGCGGGAGCAGCGGTAATCTGCAGCAGCGCTACAGCAGCGACCTGGACACCATCCGAGTGGCGGCGGCGGGCTATAGTAGTTCCCTGACCAGAGCCGCCTACCGCACCACGGCCACCATGAATAGTGTTAGTACGCCAACGACGGGATTGGGAATGGGAATGGGAATAGGAGCCACTGCCATGAACAAGGCGACGGCGGCGGGGGCGGCGGTCCGAGGTATGCACAGCAGCCGACAGACGATGAACGAGAGCGCCGCCGGCCAGGTAAACAGCGATGTAGCTGTCATAGGAACACCGCCACCAACAGCAGCAACACCCAACAATGCCACTGCATCAGTAGTAGCAACAACACCAGCCACGTCTTCCGTCTCCACAGCCACAAGTACAGTCACAGCCACAGCTACAACCTCCGCCACAGGCTCTAGCTCCGCCAGCGATAGTGTAAGTCGGTCCTTGGCCAGGTCACCGATATATCAGTTCAGTTTAGTTTACTTTACTCTCTCTCCATTCCGTTTTCTTCTTCTTATATATGATCTATATATATATATATCATATATATATATGTATTCGACTTGGCAAGAGCAAGCAATTCTGACTATGTTTTTGTAGCTAGAAAGTATATTTGTATTTTCCATTCCTTGTTAATTCTCCCGCTTCCCGATCTCATTTTGAACTCATCGAAGCACACACCACACACTATACGTTTGTTATCGCCTATAGTTCGATTTAATTTTGCTATCGATATTAAGCCTTGTTTTATCCTTTGCATGCTAGTCTCTCTCTTCGCACTCTTCATCCGCATTAACACACACAATACATACACAAGCACATATACTCTGTATACACTAGTACTAAACTTGGACTTATTGTTTTCTTCCTTAATCTCTAACTGCTCGATTGCTAGCTGCTTTGGTTTTATTAAATTAACCTTTACTAACTTAACTATCGATTAATAATCGCCCCGAGTTCGATAAGTCAATGAAAGGATTTCAGTGATGGGAAGCTTGCAAAGCTTCAAATCTGATATATCAAGTTCAAAAAGTATATCATAACACTATTTACCAAATTAAACTGCATTGATTAATACAATGAGAAGGATTCCCATCGCTAGAACTGAATCGCTTGAAGGCCAATTGAGTTCGGGGTTCCCCTTGATAAGGGAATACATTTACAAACTAACAAATGTGTAATGCTCTTTCCCTTGCACACAGACGCAGGCGAGAAGCGGCACTGGGAGCGGCAGCAGTGTCCGGAGTGTCCTGCCGCCCATGACGCCGACATCGAGTCGTTACTGGGATCGGGATCGTGAAAGCGCCACCAGCCGAAGCAGCGGCAGTACCTCCTCCACCCTTACCTCGTCGTCGCTGAAGCACAACTCGGATGATGGCTACAAGAGCGCCTCCTCGTCAAGGGATGAGAAGTCTGAAGGTAGGTAAATTAAGATGGCTATGACTCTTAGTTCGTGTTTCGGATGTTGCAAGCAGCTTGCAGTTGCTTTTAAGGAGTCTATCTTCCCTTTTATAGTCCAACTATCTCGCCCAGTAGAGCACAGATACCCTTTCCCCCAGTAATCAGTTGAAATTCCCAATGAAAGCTTTTAAAACTAAACAAAACCATTACACCAACGACCTTATTAAGGACTAGAAGTAGAAGGAGCAGCGAACCCAGGCTGAGGATCAATTAGAACCGAACCGAATGCCTGTGATTAATCGCGAGTGCGACCGCATACAGGCCCATGCATCCAGATTGGGGAGTGACCCTCGATAGACACCGCTCCTTGTTACTCATTTTAATATCTATGCCATTTCCGAATGCCAATCCACAGGTTTGTGCGGACTGAGAAACATTGGGAACACATGCTTCATGAACTCGGTCATCCAGTGCTTGAGCCACACCCAAGAGCTGACGCGCTTCCTGCGCTCGCAACACGGTACCCGCTCGTCCTCCACCAAGGACCAGCAGATACTACACGGTAGGTGTAGCTAAACCCCTTTGAAAATATATATATTTGATCCTCGATTTATTTTCCAGAATTTGCCAAACTTATCCAGGAGATGTGGACCTCGAATGTGCATACAATGACGCCGATGGAACTGAAGCGAGCTTTCTCCACCAAGCACCGCATGTACAGCGACTACAATCAGCAGGATGCTCAGGAGTTCCTGCGCTTCTTCCTCGACTCGCTGCACTCGGCCCTCAACACGGGCGTCAAGGGTGAGACGCTCAACATTGACGATAATCTCAGGTGG
Organism: Drosophila pectinifera; assembly: GCA_008042775.1. NCBI lineage: Eukaryota > Metazoa > Arthropoda > Insecta > Diptera > Drosophilidae > Drosophila > Drosophila pectinifera. Next base: position 31,737 of record VNKC01003330.1, read on the forward strand.
GTCTCCAATAAGCTTCATTTCCCACTAAAAAATTAATGTAATACCCGAATCCCATTTTGCAGTGACAATAAGAAGGCGGACCTGACCTGGGAATGGTATACGCGGCACGAGAACTCACTGGTGCGCGACCTCTTTGTGGGTCAGCTGAAGAGCACATTAAAGTGCACCACCTGCGGCAATACTAGCGTTACCTTTGACCCTTTTTGGGACTTAAGTGTGCCGTTGCCGTCCTCGTCACGCTGTAAGCTGGAGGCTTGCCTCGACCTCTTCATACGGGAGGAAGTCCTCGACGGGGACGAGATGCCCACGTGCGCCAAATGCAAGACGCGACGAAAATGCACCAAAAGCTTCACCATTCAGCGTTTCCCCAAATACCTGGTTATACGTAAGTTTACCGCGATTAATCCTTAAAAACTTGTAATCTATAAGTTCTGTAACTTGTTCTCAGATCTAAAACGCTTCTCAGAGACGCGCTGGAGCAAACTATCGAACATCGTTGAGTTCCCCACATCGGATCGCGAGCTCAACATGGGCTCCTATGGCGCCAACTCCAACTCGAATGTGCATTACTCGCTCTACGCGATATCCAATCATATGGGTGAGTTCTAATGTTAATAACTTAATATATATACTAATAATTAACACTAATCTTGGTTTTTTGTAGGCTCTACGGCTGGCGGTCACTATGTGGCCCTTTGCAAGCATCCCATCTCCCGCAAGTGGCACGAGTTCAATGATAATATGTGAGTATAAATTAGTAGGGAATACGGAAGAATATTTTTCATAGTAACATTCTTACAAAAACATCATTTGTAATCAATGAAAGTGCCACATAAGTCGCTGTGGATTTAAAATCAATTTAAAATTTGTCCCAAAGTATTCAATTAAATAGTTTTATGATAATATTGAGTGTTACATTTTGTAGAATATTTTTGAAGCGTATTTTAATTTATTTAATATCCACATGGTTATTTCTTTAATATATACATATCCTTTTTCTTGATTTCTTTAACTTAAAATCCTCTATTTTTACAGCGTCAGCGATGCCTTGTCCGAAAACCATCTCGTTTCATCCAGTGCCTATATACTTTTCTACGAGCGTGCGTAAGGCGTAAGGAATGTCGGAGGGATCACTCCTCAGATCGGGGTAGAGGGAGCAAGAAGGGAAACGTATATGGTTACCATAGAAACGGATGCAAGCTTAGGACTACGAGGATGCAGAGCGGTGTAAAGGAAGGAGCCGGAGCAGGACTAAGAGGGACAACAGGCGGGCAACCGGCGGACGCTTAAGCTCCTCGTAGAAACGCTTCGTAGAATTGCATACAAACAAATTTACTTAATTTAACTCAAACCTTTAAAAAAAAAGGGACTAAAAGAGAAAGAAAGAACCAGAAACTAACTCCTAGCTTAATGCAAAAACCAAAAGAAGAATACAAGAGACGAAAGCGAAGCAAAGTGCATGATGAACGATGAACGAGCATGAATGTACATAAGAAACGAACCTAAACAAACATACACAAAACATGCAAACAAAAAACAAACAAAAGAATCTGTGCAATAACAACTTTCGGCAAACCAAAAACAAAAAAAAAAGAATCGACTAACTAAAAGAGCGGGGAAAAAGCCAGGCGAAGAACGGATTCAATATGAACCTCCCCCCGAATATTAAGTGTTCTTTATTTTATTAATGCCAAGCCCTCCCTCCCTCTCTATCTAACTATCTACCTATCTCTCTCTCTATGGCTCCCCGTGTCTGCGTCTCCGCCTCCGACTCTCTCCCTCAATTTCTACTGTCTCCTGTCTCTGTCCATTGGTTTGCCGAAAGCATGTGTCCTGTGGTTGTGTGTAAAAAGATGAAACAAAACGAAAAAGAAAACCAACAATAAATAACTAAGCTAACGAGGATTGATGGCAGCGCGAAAAGAAAGCAAAACTCAACGGAAACGGAAGAAGAAAACCCTAATTATATATAAATACAAATATATATTTGAAATTCGTCTTTCTTGTGCAATATATTTCATAAAAAATAACAAAAAATAAAATAAAAAAAATCAAAGTAACTGCAATAAAAATACTTCAAAACTAACGACGATTCAAATGCAAAAACAAAAATAAAACAAAAACCAACGCAATCGCACCACAAAAATCACACTAAACAAAAAACAACTAGCTAAGAAATACGGCTTTTTAGCAACTAAAAACTAGCAACTAAAAAACCGAAAATAGTGATTAATTAATTGATAAATGAGACAAATGTGAGATAGAGGGAAGATCGATGAAGGAAGATGTTAACAAAAATCGAAGCGACGTGTGAAAGCTGACAAGAATCTGCATTGTGAGAACGTACTTATGATAAATGTTAAATTAAATAATAACTAATTAAAATTAACGAAACAATCGAAGATGAGGGAGAAGCAGAACGTGAAAGAAGCAGAGGCAGCGATCACAGCAACAACAACACCAAAAACCAAGAGTTATCGTTTTAGCCGAAGCACCAACCAAAAACAAAACAAAACCATCCAGCCTTCGCGGGGAATTTCCCTTAGATAAGACACCAACCAACCAAGAGTAGCAGCCAATTAGAGGGAAATATCCCCAAGAGGGCACAAAGTTCGTTCGTTCGTTCATTCTTTCGTTCAAAATTGTATAATTTTTGTGTTTTTGTTTCAATGATTGTGTTAAAAATGAAAGGGAATTAAGTTATAATAGAGAACCAGAACTAGTCTCAAAAAGAAGCAAAGGAAAGCTAGGACGGAGATGTTTATGTTATTTTAATGAGCTACTTAACCGAAAACTGTTTTTAAATAATTGTATTTCTATATCTCATTTGTTTTTCTGTGCGTATATATTTTTTAAGTTTAAGTCGAGAGCGTTTTATACCCTTGCCAACCTTTCCTCCTCCTGAGGACCCCTCCCTCCCCATAATCCAACATCTTATATGCTATATACAAATCTATATATTTATATATATTTTTTTGTTGCCTATTTTTTGTTTTTATACCTACATATATAATATATACTATATTATGTAATTTATTTATTTATTGTATTTATGTAAATGATATATAAACAAATACACAATCACACATATACACACAGACTCCTCCTACACTCAGCGAAACGGGAGCATATATATTGTGTACATACTGCAACTTGTTTTCGGCAGAAAAATAAAAAAAAAGAGTAACAACAACGAGGGAAGAAACCACGCCTACACTGCAGAATATAATTGATGAAATTTGATTAAAAAATAAAATCAAGACACACTATTTATTTATTTGTAAATGAAAAAAGAAAAAGAAAGTAAAACAACAACAAACAGCAACTACCATATTTTTTTTCTGGCTTAACTATTAGTTACAATTATAATTGTTGGATATTTTACTAACGTTAAAGAAAACCAAACAAAAATAAACAAAAAAAGAAAAAAAAAACACAAAGAGGAAAACTCGAAAAATAAACGCAAAAAATAAAATTTAAAAAACCAAAATTTCAACTAGTTTGATTTTTCGTCGATAAGTTCTATCAAGGCTGACAGGAGGGGTTAAGATGCTAAGAAATATTTAAGTACTATAGTCAAATATTGAGTATAGTGAATAGAAATAGTGAATAGTGGAATCAATAGATAAATGAGACCAAACGTCGGCCACAGAATGATGTATTCCTAAAAGAACGTTTTAAATAAAAACAAATTAATATTCATGTCAACAATTTGTGGACCCCCATTGGTGCCATTTGGGGTTACGCCCTTTAACTCCGGGGGTCTCTATTCTTTTTATTATTCGTAGTTAAGATTAATAAAAGTTAAGTTATTATTGTTTTGCGACAACTTTCTCACATTTTACAAAATATATCTATATAAATAACGACTAACTGAACTCCAAGTCCTGCGGCTCTGTGTGTGTGTGTCTCTCCGTGTTATTTTGGTTTCTTATTTGGGTTTTCCTCACGAACTCCCACACGGATTTCGCAACTGTAACAGACACCAAAGATGTGTCTCGATCCGGAGAAACGGTGAAAGTGGGTGTGGGCATGGGTATGGTATGTTATGTACTATTGGTTGTGACGGCCTCATTGTGGCGACGACTGCTTCTGTGAACGACGACTGTGGTTCCGGACAAGAGTTAGGTTCGTTGAGCACCAGTGCCAGCAGCTGCGGCGGCAGTTTAACAAAAAAGACAACAGGTCAACTGCTGCACGTCGCTCGCTGGCGGCCGCCCGCTGCTGCTGCTGATCCCCGATCCGTGGCGATGGCGATGGGCGCGGCGGCGGCAGCAGCAGTAGCGGTGGCGGCGGTTTCGGATGTTGTTGTGACAGTGGCAACGGCAACGACAACGGCGGGCCGGCGTTGCCGTCGCGGCCCGCGTCCATGGATCATTTGCTCTCGTCCTTCTCGGCCTTGTCCGCCTTGGCGCTGGCCCGGATCGCCTTCTTGTCCTCGTACATCTTAATTAGTTGCTTCTTGGTAGGCATGGGCTTGATGTAGCCGTGCTGCACCAAGTGTTTGATGGAAATGGTAGTACATCCTAAAGAAAACAAGGCAGGATTAAGACCAGGTAAAGAAAATATTGATATTTCCCCAAGAAAAGAAAATATTTGTCAGCAGAAGTTTTAGGGAAACACCAACTCTGATAAACCTTACCCAGAGTGAGGGCATATCGGACTGGGGTGGCCACCTTGTAGCAGAGATAGGCAATGGCATAGTGTCCCATGTGGGAGCTCTGAACCTTTTCGATGATAGTCTCGCTGAGATGCAAATACTGCAGCACGGCGGGGACATCCACGCCGCTAAGGAATAAGGGAAGATTGATAATATATTCTAAAGGATATGTCAAAGATATTCACCTCTTGGATAAGTAATAGAAGCCTCCGAACCAGCCCAACGACGTGACCACATGAACCGGGATGAGCACATACCAGTACTTCTTGTACATGTGCTTAAACTTGGACACCAGTGACATGTTTGCTGCATCCCCAAAGAGATCGCTCGACGAGGTAACAGCCTTCGCATCCTTTTCTTCATCCGTAGAGGGAGCGCTTGTGCTTGTCGTGGAGGTAGTCGACTTGTGATTGTGGCGCTGGAGCTGCAGTGCCAGCAGGCTATGGTGATTCGTCACACCCGCAGAGAAGCCGGTAAACTTCGACGTCGATGAACTCGTAGTGGTAATCCTTGGCAGCGCAGCCAAGCAATGCGAGTGACGGCCACCGAACAGCCGCAGCGAGCAGGCGAGCATACGCTGCCGTGTGAGCAAGGCTACCGTTGCCATGATTATGCAGATTCCGTGCAAATCCTCACCAGAAATCTGATCTCAAGCGATTCAGTCGGCACCTGTAGACGAGCCTTGAGTGCTGTTCCGGTTTCGGGGGACTTCGGAGATGGAAGCTCGCTTCTCGGATCTAATAGAGTCGAATTCTCACACACACATTCCCACGCAGAGCCGGCACAATATAATAAATATCTCCTGATTCTGATTTCACCTGGCCTGCTGTTTAGAGATGTGAAAAGTATATCAATATATCGATATTTTTTAAGCAATAATCTTGTGCCCAAATTTCTACAAGCAGGCATGAAAATCCAATCTTTGTGATGTAAGGATAACTGAAGTAGAGCCCGTCAAAATATCGATAGCATTATAGGTTCAAAGATAATCGATTACCTCTGCTTCTCCTTATATCACTTTTCCACTTATGTGCGTTTGGTTATAGATATAGAAAGAAATGCCTTTATGCCAAATTACCCTTTACATAAGCCACAAAATATGTTAAGTAACTAAATACTTAAAACTCTACTACTGGGGGACTACACATGTAAAAATGAATTAAGTTTAGCGTATAACGTAATAATATTGGAAGCTCCGACATAGAGATGATAAAAGACCCGCGATAAGTCGTTAATTATTGAATTTCATAGAAGCAATTCAAAATCCTTTTCAGAAATTTCAATTTTTAAGAGCAGGAGTTTTCCCTAAGCTTATGATGGACTTAAAATTGGGGAAACGTTGACATTTTTCGCAAATATTTATTTTTATAGCAATGGAGCACATCTTGCACATGTCTTCTTTAAAAATTCTGCAACCCAACAGGCTCTGAAATAAAAGGATATATTTATGTAATCCCCAATTCAAACTACAACCAGGCGCTCTAAGTTTTTGTATATAATTTACTAATCAAACGGAAGGCAGAAACGTTATTGCACTAATATTACACAACTCAATTAATTGCAAAAATAAGCTTAATAATAAGCGCACTTCTCGGCCACAAAAGGCAGTTTAAGCAAATGCGTTTAATCAAAGAGGTGTCTCTGTCCAGAGACCCCAGCTGAACGTTCATAGGTATATGTGGTATTTACCCGGATTTATTTCCCACTCATATCACAAAACATCGACTTTGCGGACTTTAGAGGGACTTGCTTAGTTGCCGGCCGCCACTCGCACGAGCAGTTTTCGCCGATCCTCATCGATGATGGCCAGGAATTTCTGCACCCGCTCGCTATAAAAGTCACTCGTTTTGGCCAATTGGACGCTATTCATTCGCTCCGTCCGCCGGAAGTCGTCCAGCTGCCAACGGTCGCGTTGGTAGGCCAGAATGCTGGCCAAGAAGTGCCAGAACGTGATCTGGGGCCACAGGACATTGCTGAAGTACAGTACCGATGTGCTCAGCTGGAAAATATGGGTAAGGCAAAATTAAGGCATTTATCTTAATAATATGAGATGTCCTGACTCCTACTCACCTGCCACATCATAAAGTCGCTGAGCCTGGTCTCGCCGGAGGTCCGAAAGACAAGATCCGGCGGTGGTGAGTGCCGTGTGTAGAGGCACTCCTCCAGCAGCCGTTCGCTGATGTCTGCGGCTCCTATATCCTCACTCCCATGCCGGAGCACCGTCTCCACCGCCTGTGTGATTTCGTCGCGTGACGTGTACGCAAAGGCCACGTTCAAAAAGAGCTTGTCATTGCGCTCCGTGCTCAGCATGGCTGTGGCTACCAGCTTCTGCAGATCCAGCGGCAACAGCTCAATGTTCCCGATCACCCGAATGCGTATGCCGTGCTCCTCCAGCCGTGCCGTCTCCTGCAGCAGACGGGCGAACTTCTCGCGCGCCAGATTGAACAGGCCGTCGACCTCCTCACTGGACCGCTTGAAGTTCTCAATGCTAAAGGCGAACGTCGTTACCTCGCGTACTCCCAAGTCCAGGCACCAGCGCAGGCAGTCCGCCAGCTTTTCGAAGCCCCGCGAATGACCCATGATCTTATCGATGTGCTGGGAGCGGGCGAATCTGCGGTTGCCGTCCATCACAAAGGCGACGTGGTGCGGTATTTGGCCACAGGTGCGCAGCGTACGCATAGTTATTCGCTCCGCCAAGGAGTACTGATAGTCGGACACCCAGGACATGGCCCCCCGGTTTGTGTTCCAAGGCCTAATATGGGTTAATTTACAAAACAATTATTAATTTTAAGGCCGGTGGTGGTCCCGTGCCTAAGAAAAATCAGTGTGACCGCTTGTTTCGCCAAGAATACCATAACGCTTCGCCAAAGTTAACGGTTTGGTGAAGACATTTTGCAGCCCTAGCACATAACAGACGCAGTTTCCCTATGTCCAAGAATACGTTTTTTTTTATCACTTTACGTCAACACTAAAAAGGGGTCTTAATAGAGCTGAAGTAAGTTCCTTTTAGAGAAATCGACTTTTATAAACCATTAAACTCGAAATTCGAACCGAAAATCAAAATAAAAATCGAGGATTCGGCCTCTTTAAAAGCATCGATAGTATCGATAGTGACATCGATGTTTTTGCAGCTCTATTGACAGCTACGACAGCTCTCTTTTTTGATATCCGGTTCACGCAAGTGGTTCGTCCAATCTTTTGCCTTAAATTTTATTGTAAAAATTCGGGTTTAGAGTGCTTATGAGGCCCATAAATGTGCCCCACTGAACAGTACTCAATGGCTCGAACCAAAAAACAACGAAAAGCCGCCCGGCAACCACGTTTTTTTTAACGTTTTTTGTTTTGTTTGTGCGCACGCACTTGTGTTTGTGTTTGTGAAGCCACAGAGTGTGTTAAAAATCTGCATTTCCTTGCTATCCCGCAGTTGCTGATCGACAAATCATCTCGTAATGGCACCCAGGAAGGCTAAAGTTCAGAAGGAGGAGGTTCAGGTCCAGCTGGGACCCCAAGTCCGCGATGGCGAGATCGTCTTCGGAGTGGCCCACATCTACGCCAGCTTCAACGACACCTTCGTCCATGTCACGGATCTGTCTGGCCGCGAGACCATTGCCCGTGTCACCGGCGGCATGAAGGTGAAGGCCGATCGTGATGAGGCTTCCCCCTACGCCGCTATGTTGGCTGCCCAGGTGAGTTTCCTGCTTCCTGCCGGAGGAGTTCGTCCCTAAAGGTGTGTATTCTTGCTTTCCTGTAGGATGTGGCTGAGAAATGCAAGACTCTGGGAATCACTGCGCTGCACATAAAGCTGCGTGCCACTGGAGGCAACAAGACCAAAACTCCCGGACCTGGCGCTCAGTCCGCTCTGCGCGCTCTGGCCCGTTCGTCCATGAAGATTGGCCGCATCGAGGATGTTACCCCAATCCCATCGGACTCTACCCGCAGGAAGGGTGGTCGCCGTGGTCGTCGTCTGTAGATAGATAGACAGAATCTGGATGCAGGAATCCATCCCTGTTATTTTGCTGTTCCCTGCTTTTGTGTATATGACAAGAAAATCGCTATTCTGTTTATGTGCATGAAGGCACTGTAATAAACCGGGAAAATATTGTCTGAAACGCATGATCAACAAATTCATATGTTAATGGGGCTAGAGGGGGTTCTTTGCACAATATTTTTGTGTTCAATTAAGCGATATAACGAAATGTTTACAAAAGTCGCAGGTTCAAGAGACCAGTGCTACCACACGTCGTGTGCGACTTATCGATTGCCCGTCCGTCTAAGCAACCCTGCTGCGATAACTATCGGCTCAGCAGCTGTGTTTTTGCTTTCTTTTTTCGTATCCGGTTCAAGCAATTGGTTCGTTTTCGGTCTTCTCCCCCATTACTTTTTTTTTCTGTGAAAATATTGCAATTTCCAAATCGGGTGCCACAAACGGAAACATGCAACAGCTAGTGCAATCGACTGACAACGCTATTCTGCCACCTAACATCGGAATATTCGACGCTACGGTGTGGATGCGGCTGAAATATTTAAATATTTTTTGTTTGTTTGTGGTGCCCGGGAATATTAGTTGTTCTGCGAACCGGTGACTGACGAGTGAATGTTTTCAATTTTAGTTGCTTATCCTCGAGCAGACACTACACAATGGCACCCAGAAAGGCTAAAGTTCAGAAGGAGGAGGTACAGGTCCAACTGGGACCCCAAGTTCGCGATGGCGAGATCGTCTTCGGTGTGGCCCACATCTACGCCAGCTTCAACGACACCTTCGTCCATGTCACGGATCTGTCTGGCCGCGAGACCATTGCCCGTGTCACCGGCGGCATGAAGGTGAAGGCCGATCGTGACGAGGCTTCTCCTTACGCCGCTATGTTGGCTGCCCAGGTAAGCAGAGGCCATAACGCCGGAATCGTTTCTTGGAAACATCATTAATCTGCTGATTTTCTCTTCAGGATGTGGCTGAGAAGTGCAAGCTGCTGGGAATCACCGCTCTGCACATCAAGCTGCGCGCTACTGGCGGCAACAAGACTAAGACACCCGGACCCGGCGCTCAGTCCGCTCTTCGCGCTCTGGCCCGTTCCTCGATGAAGATCGGACGCATCGAGGATGTGACTCCCATCCCATCGGACTCTACTCGTAGGAAGGGCGGTCGCCGCGGTCGTCGTCTCTAGAGTGTGAACCCATTGTTCTGCTGCGTTAATTTTTTCTATAAATCTATAAATTCAGCATAAATGTAGAAATAAAAGATGGAAAATGAGAGTGGTATCGAGTTGTTTGTCGGTTTCGGGGGGGACGGCTGGGGATTCGCATTCGCCGTTGTTATCGATAGATCATTTTCGTACTTGACACAGCTGAGAAATCGATATGCGAATTAAATAAATCAAAATATAATTTTAAATGTATAAATGTTAAATAATAAAAAAAACCGCAAGGCATTTCATTGTGATGATATTGCCAGAGTATTAGAATACTGATTAAAAGCCTGACAAATTCGCATACCTAAGGTCTTCTCGAGAGCATATTATGGCCAAAAATTAAATTATAGCCAAATGCCGTATATTGTCTGATTCGTCGTTAAAATCTTAATTAATTAGAAATAAAATATGGGAAAAACAGAGAAAAAAAATTTTAGTCGATTTTTGAAAAAATGATAAGGGGTTACATCATTAAAATTGTCAAAAATTGGCAAAATTTTTATTTTCGTAAACTTTTAAATTTGAAATGCAGATTAATTAGCCAAATAAGAACTAACATAGAACTGCTTTCCGATTTGAAATTGGGGCTGTTTTGGCTGAGTTATAAATATTTTAAACTATGAGTTGTCCCAAAAATTAGGACATAAAAAACCGATTTTAAGACCCAAAAATACAGCATATTTTGGCCAAAAATGGAATGACACCCAAATGCCGTTTTTATTCGGAATCGCCGCTAAAATCTTAATTATTTAATAATAAAATATTGCCTTAAAAATGATTTGACCAAAAATTAGGATATAAAAATGCCGATTTAAGGACCCAAAAATCCGCATTTGATGTCTTCTGAAGAGCATAATTTGGCCAAAAATGGAATGACAGCCAAATGCCGTTCATATTCGGAATCGTCGCTAAAATCTAAATTATTTAGAAATTAAATATGGGAAAAACAGAAAAAAAAAATTTTGGTCGATTTTTCAAAAAAATGTAAGGGGTTACATCATTAAAATTGTCAAAAATTGGCAAAATTTTTATTTTCGTAAACTTTTAAATTTGATATGCAGATTAATTAGTCAAATAAGAACTAACATAGAACTGCTTTCCGATTTGAAATTGGGGCTGTTTTGGCTTAGTTATGAATATTTTAAACTATGAGTTGTCCCAAAAATTAGGACATAAAAAACCGATTTTAAGACCCAAAAATACAGCATATTTTGGCCAAAAATGGAATGACAGCCAAATGCCGTTTATATTCGGAATCGCCGCTAAAAACTTAATTATTTAATAATAAAATATTGAAATATTAAGGTAAAAAATTTTTGGTCGATTTTTCAAAAAAATGTAAGGGGTTACATCATTAAAATTGTCAAAAATTGGCAAAATTTTTATTTTCGTAAACTTTTAAATTTAATATGCAGATTAATTAGCCAAATAAGAACTAACATAGAACTGCTTTCCGATTTGAAATTGGGGCTGTTTTGGCTGAGTTATGAATATTTACATATATATTTTTTGGCAGAATAGGACTACAATCGATTCGTATTTTTTTTAAGCAATTCTCATTAAAAATTTTTGGTAATATATATATAATTAATTAAGTTCCTTTTAAAAACCACATCTATAATCATAATATAATAATAATTTATTTGCCTTCAATCTCTTTATTTTACCTATAATTTTTTTAATTTATAAACAATTTCCAAAACTATCGATAGTATCGAATATTCGGTCGAGAAAACATCGAACTCGGCGATGGCGCCACCATCGATAGTTTTGCAGCTCTACTTTGTACGCCTCTGATTCGTGGATTCGTGGAGCAAAGCAAATCGAAATTGCTAGGATTAAAAGCGTTCGCTATTGAAGAGGCGGTCAAACGGGCTGCCAGAGGACCACGGACAATAGTTAGCCTTCAAGGAGGGCCACAGATTAGCGGACATAGTGCAAATAAAGGTGTAATTGGCGAGTTCAATGCACGAATAATATATTTGGCCACACTTGCCAGTGTGCGTGTGTGTACGGTGTGTGTGCCCCGCGCGCGTGTGTATGTGTGTGTGTGGCCCACGACGCGAGTATGTGTGCGTATCTCTTATTCGCAAGACTCGCGGATGAAACAGCGTGAAAAGCAAAGCAAAGCAAACCAAAATTCAAGGCGCAGCCATCAAAATTATTGAAGGAAACAAGAGGCGGCCGGCAAGGAGCAAACACAGTCAGGGCACGGAAGATGGGGATATAGCTGGCCGGGCGGACGACGTCACGTCAATCGAACTGAGCAACCGAGCAGTAGCAGAGCCAGAGCCAGAGCCAAAGCAGCAGCAGTAGAACGTAGTGGAGATGTCGGAGCTGAGTCCCCACTGAGCTGAGAGTCAAGACACGAGTGTTTTGGTGTTGTGAAATTATCCGTTTCCTCGTCGTTTCGTCAATATCTCTGCGAATCACCAAGCACACACAATCTCCTAGTGATCCCAGGAATAATTCCCCCAAAATTTTCAATACGAAACGCAAATCAGCGCGAGATTCCCCTATAAAGAAAAAGTAAAGAAATCACACACATTCGTGCTCGAAAAGAAGAAGCCACCAGCAGCAGCAGCAGCACTCGCAGTCGGCGGCGGCATCCGAAAAAGAAAACTTGTTTAAAACCCCCAGAAAGAAGCGTAGAAAAAACGCAGAAGCAGAATTCCAGAGCCGAATCCCAGCAGCTGCGGCGACGTCACCAAACAAAAGCCAAATAGCAAACGCAGTGACAGGCGGTGCAGCTTCATTTCACATCCTGAACCATGGACGAGGATGACAACCTATCCAATGCCGATATCAGCATCGAGGACGAAGAGGTGGCAGAGCGGACGCGCGAGGCCATGCAGCAAGACGACAATGAAGACGAGGAGGACGCAGATGCCTCAGATGTGGACCTATCCTCCGTCTATGTGCTGCCCCACAGTAATGTCCCCATAGCCGTTGTGGGGACCAGCATCAACGCCACAGCGCGCACCACTGGCGGCGGCATAGGTTCCGGTGCATCTGCCGTGGCCGCTGCAGCAGCTGTGGCCGGAGCCAGCATGGGCACCAGCGCCACCAGCAACTCGCATTCCCCCTTCCATGACTGGGACTCTAGTGTAGCGGCCGCCACACCGCCACCGCCGCCGCCACGAGCAACATCCGCAGCAGCAACATCAGCAGCCGGCACCGGAACGGGTTCCGGATCGGGTACCACTGCTGGTGATGCGGGAGCCAAGGCCAGCTTCTTCTTTGGCGCCTCCTCATTTAGTCTGCGCAGCCGCAAGGAGGTGGCCGCTTTGATCAACACAGAGTGCTGCCGCGGCGGACCCACGCCCGATCTCGACTCAATAATGGACACCCTGTTTAATCCAGGCACGCCCATTGATAATCCGGACAACATAGAGTGGATACGGTGGCTAATTGCCGGCGGGCGAACGCCGCAGGAGTTTGTTAAAATAGGTAAGCTAAAATCCACCAAAAAAAGAATTGGCTTAGAAATAGAGTTCCAGTTTTTCGCCATGCGATTTATCGATATATGTTGCATTTCTATCGCGACCAGCTGATCGCAGACAAGTCCGTTGCCCCTGAAACGCTGCAAGTGTTAGTGCGAGATACCTGTGCGCTGTATATGTGTGTGTGTGAAATGGTTGTAGGGCACGCAAGGCAAAGGGTGTGGGAGCGGGAGAGTGAGAGAGCATAATAACAGCAAGGTGCAAGGCAGCGTGAAGAGTATGGTGCTAGTGCACCACCATGGCAACAGCAATCAAGCGCACTCACACACTGATTAGGGGAGTCAACTTTAGCCCAATTTAATCTCAACTGCTCATCTATCTGCCATGCTGTGTGTGCCGTATTTGTGCATACTTTTTATGATTACTACTTATTTCTTGTGCCAGGCTGCGTATGTCGCCAAAGTGGCTTTTATCGTTTATGGTTGCCGTTCTCGTTTTGTTCCACTTGTCAGCTTACACAGACACAGGCTGCCAAACACATGCACACCCTCACGCACAGTGGAATGCAACTTGCACCTTGTTCCTGTGTGTCAGCTGTTCGCCTTGCGCAATAAATGTTTCCGCAGCATCCGTCCCAAAAACAAAAAACGGACGTACACCTATGCATGCACTGCCACTTGTTTGGTTCGCTATGCACCTTTTGTCACCACTTAATGCTGGATGGCCTTTTCATAGAAAACAATTGCAAAATTGCACATGAAATTAATGCGCTACTGCAAAAGTTTATTGACCGTCGTCATTGTTGTTGATTTGACAAAACACGCCACCAATTCACGCACAGTGGGTGCGGTATACCATGTGTGTGTGTGTGCAGCCCACTGTAAGCTGTCATCGGCAATTGACCGACCGACTAAGACCGTTATGTTATACGAGTGTGTGCACCACCGCTTCTTTACGTTCCCATGCACCGTGTATGCCACACTCCCCACCCCTCTTCCTCTCCTTCGCTCCCACTCATTTTTTGATTTGATTCGTTCGATTTCACTGAACCTTGTCCAAAAGTTCTCAGTTAGAGGAGGATGGCTAGATGGCGGCCACCAGGGGAGCAAGAGAGAGCGATGGAGAGTTGCCAACTTGGCTGCCGATCGATCGCCATTTACAAAATTGTCAATCAACTTTTCGCTGCACTACTACTACCATGTTGTTGTTGTTGTTGTTGTTTGTCGTTCTCGACTGATTTCCTTCCGCTTGCGGTCGACGTTGACCTTTTCAGCTAACAAGGTCCAAAACGCAGCGGCAGCCCGAAGACAAAAGCTAAGAGTCACGCAACAAGCGAAATTAACTAAGCAATGAGTGCATCATTTTATTTTTGGAACTCAATCAAATCAATAGCAATACCAATGGCAAGCGTAAGAGCAAGGCGGCCAAAAACAGCTGGCCTCGACGGGTTTTTTCGATTAACCTCGCGATAAGTTATCGCTCGCCAATTTACAGGTGGTCAGCAAAAATCAACATCGATTTTATACACAGTAGCGATTATTTCTAGGATTATAACAATTATAATTTATTATTATTATTTCATATTTTAAATATTTTTAAAATTAAAACCAATTATTTTGGCATCTATTTATTGTATTAAGTTTTTGAAATTTACTAAGCTCCTCCTACATCCTCCTCCTCCACATTACTTGACCAATATTTTCAGCAAAAGGTCAACTCAGTCACATAAACCCTGTAAACTTGGCAAACTTTTGCGATATATAGTGGTTCCAACCGTTTCGAAATAGCTATGTCCTACGTCCTGTCCCACTAAATAGTTAAATATTTCGAATTAGATGCAAAATTCAAAAGACTTTGACCAATAATGCAGCACAGCACTTTCCGTTTGATCAGGGCTAACTCACTTTTACCTTGTAACTTCGTTTGAACTTCGTAATTGAATTCTCTGTGTGTCTTTGCAGTGCGCAGCTATGACAACCACGCCAAATGTGGCCTGGTGTGGGTGCCCCATGTGGTGGCGTACAGGTGCCGCACCTGCGGCATCTCGCCCTGCATGTCCATCTGCCGGGACTGCTTCAAGAAGGGAAACCATGCGAACCACGACTTCAACATGTTCCTGTCCCAGGCGGGCGGTGCCTGCGACTGCGGCGACACCTCCGTGATGAAGGCGGAGGGCTTCTGTAGTGACCATGGCATCAACAATCGAGTGAATCGCGATCCGGTGCCAAATAATCTGCTGGCGGTGGCCGAGGCCATTATGCCAAAGCTACTATTCCGGCTGTTGCAGCATTTCCGGGAACATAGCGACACCTCGCTGCAAGTGCATGCAATGACCTCGTACCTGTGCGAGGAGTTCGCCAACATGCTGATCGATCTAAACAACATGGGCGAGATTATGCGGAAGGTGATGACGCGCACCCTGATCAATCCGGAGGTGTACGCTTACTTCATGGAGGCCCCGTGCCTGGACACTCGCAACGGACGCTTCCTAAAGGCCAACCGGGAGAAGTACGAGGATGCGGTCAACAGATTCCCAAATCCGGAGCCGCCTGATGAGTACAGAGATCTGCCGGCACTGGGCGAAAACCTGGTCCACACCACACTGCTCGAGGAGTTCATCTTTTGGACGTTTAAGTTCGAATTTCCGCAGACTCTTGTATGCTTTCTGCTCAACATGCTGCCCGATCAGGATTACAAGGTGAGTGAGTGATCCATGGAAACCTCGATGGATTTGATCCAAGGGTTGACTTTAGACACTGTAACATATCAAATTGCATTATATGCTTAGGATATTATTGCATTCTTGGTCTATCATACCTCATTGCGGCTCACAAAGTATATAGAATTACTTATTTCGATTGAAGGAATATCCCATTACGTCACCTTGATGCCCCTTTATGGATAATCACAAAGCTTAATTTTAGACAACGCGTCAATGAATAACCATTATGGAGAAGTTGTTCAATAAACTTTTAAATTAGGAGAAATAGCTATTAATAGCATGCTCGTCCAGATCATATTATAATGTTTTGTTTTCCATTTTTCCCTAATATAGGAACACCTCACCCGCACCTTTGTGATGCACTACAGTCGCATACCATCCGTGCTGGAAATGTCCCGCGATCCGGATACGCTCAGCAACCGGGTGGTACACATGAGCGTCCAGCTCTTCTCCAACGAGAGCCTCGCCCTCAAGATGGTCAACGAGCTATCGCTCTTGCATGTGATGATTATCAGCCTGAAGCTAATGATGTCCAAGATACTCATACAGAACACGCTGCATGGTGAGAGTTCTCTAGCTCGCGCTCATTTTTCTCCCTTTGACTAAATCAAATGTTCTTTTCCGCAGATCCCTCCAAGAATTTCCACTTTGTCATCGATTGCACCCGCCAGGTGATGAAGGATCACTGCTATTGGCCGCTAGTCTCGGACTTCAACAACGTCCTATCGCACGAATCGGTGGCTCTGGTCTTTCTGCGGGACGACAACCTCATCGACATGTGGTTCCAGTTCCTCCAAATGCTCCAGGGCATGAACGTCAACGTGCGGGAGACAGCCTCGCATGTGGAATTCGAGCCGAACAGCTACTATGCTGCATTCTCCTGCGAACTGGAGGCCAGTGCCTATCCAATGTGGTCGATTATCTCCCATCTGCAGGATGGTACGCACGCCCATCTGGCCAAGAAGATCATAAATTACTGTGTGACGACGCTGCACGAGTGGCTGGACTCTATATACTTTATGGAGGCACACCTGTCTATGGTAAGTAATGATTTATAATCATCCTACAAAATCCTTTCAACTTTCCTTTTTGCAGGAGGAGATGATGCAGGCCTCGTTTCACTTTCCGTTGCATCGATATCTGGCTGCCTTCGTGTGCCAGGCTGTCACCAAGATGGGCATTAGTCTGAGCGATGTGCTGCCATCGCGTCCATATTTGCTGCCACTGCTGATGATCCATCCGCTCCGTGTCCAGGTGAGTCCTTCTTGTCTTTAGTAGACTCACAGTTAAATAGACTTGTGCTTGGTTCTCTGGGGATTCTCAAATTTAGATTCTCTTTATTTTTTTTGTTTATGGCTAAATTTCAATATAATTTGAGTTATATTCGTGTCTTGTCCCGATCTAGGGTCTCCTTGAGCTTCGTTCGATCTCCTTTTTACTTAGACTACGCGACAGTAATTGCAAGTTTGTGTATTGGTAGGTAGTGTAGTGTGTACAACTAAGAAAGCTATGACATATTTGCGGGGTTGAAACAGCTCCGCATCTCTATCTCCATCTCTACTTTGCCCATCTAAAACTTCTTCCTGGGCACCTGGACATGAGGTGTAAAATCATACGTGGTGATCTTGGGGCCGAGGAAGCCGCCATAGCCATTGCGTCCCTTGTAGTAGATACCAATGCCGGATAGCGGCACCGGTGGATTCGATATCACGTTCTGGATGTCAATAAACGGCACTGTGCTCTGTGCTGCATCCTTGTCTAGTCCCGTGTTGGTAAATTCAATGTACTGATTGTGGCGCGACAGAGGTATCGAGGGTGTGATCGTTCGCGTGGACACGTCCGCGTTCTCCAGGCGCAGTTTCTCCCTGAAAAAGATATTCAAGTTAATTCGATATCAAGTTGCGATGACAATAAATAAACACACCTGCGTTCCCTGCTATTATTGCTGACTTCGGTGTTGTCATTCGATTTCCAATAGCTATTGCCCTCCACCTGGATGAGCTGGCCCGTTTTGAAGTCAAATTCGCTGTAGTAGGCCTCTAAGTTAAGATGGGTTCCCACCACCCTGAATCGCACACCGGTGATTACGAAGCTATTGTCATCCGTATTGACATCGTCCAGGTCGATGGCGCGACTCTCGTAGCTCAGAGTGTGATAGTCGACGCCCTTCTTCACATCACGATCGAAGATGTTGTACGTATCCACGGGCTTCCACTCCAAGCTGCTCTGATTGATAGCTCCGCGGGGCAGGAGTTCTCCCTCCTGGATTTGCAAATGGAAGATGCGATTGAGCTTCACAAAACGCAGACCAGTAACAACCCTGTAAAAATACAGACATACAGATTCTGATATTTGGGAATCTTCGAGTCTAGGAATCCTCACCTGTTACGCTTCACATCGGCCACCGAATCCCGCAGGCTAAAGAAACGATCCGACTTGAGGCCTTGCTCGTCGCACAGGCAAAAACAGTAGCTGCAGTGCCAGAGTAGGTAGCGCCACCAGCTATCCACCTTAGTGGTGCCCCTGGTGCATCTGGCCCGTTGACCCAGGACGCGTCCATTCTCATACTCTATGAACTCGTACCGCCTGGTGCTATTTTGCGCCGACGGACACACCCACATATCGCTGTCCACAAACTGGCAGTTGTACAGGCGACCCGAGCATCGGGGCTGGCGTGCACAGTAGAGCTCCTTGAAACAGCCCTCACTGCGGGTCACCTGGTAGAAGGAACAGGTCTCCCGACACGTCTCCTCATTGTTTAGATCCACCTCATTCTCAATGTAGCCCTGTAGAAGGCGGGTCACCTCGTCATACGTGACGCCTTTTACATGTTTATCCGGATCACAACTATAAACGATGCGATCAGCTCGCAGCATCACATCCTTGAGCACCTTGAGCGTTCGGTCTGTACGCTTCTCGTAGTCCGTTCGCATTAGCTCGGCTTCCTGGGTGAAGTTGCCTTTGCCGTACACACGTAGCATCATCCACGAGAACTCCATCATGGTGTAGGCCTTCAGTTCGGTCAAAGCGATGTCCGCGTATAGCGAGTACACAAACTGTTGAGCCGATTGTTTTGTTTTGCATATCTGATTGGTGGACACCTGAAAAATGGAGCGTATATTTATTAAGAATGTCAACAATATATGGCATTATATGGCTAATGTACAGCTGTACAGCTGTGGCAAACATTCCATCTTTGTAACACGAGAAATGTGGTCCTCTGCTCACTCGTCCCTTGTTCGTTTTTAGTTCTAATTAAGCTATAACATGTGGCCGTAAAAATAGCTATTTCATTATTAAAACGAATCACTATAACGCGGTTAATTACGCTTATTGCACGACATTTTTCAAAACTTATTAAATTTGTTAATACCTAATATTATAAAACCATGCAGATTTGAAAAGTAGATTACTGCGAAAGTTGGTTAAAAATTGTTTTTAAAATAAATATTTTAGAGCTATTGATCGTGTATCTTTAAGGTCTATTCATTCACTAAAAAGAAGGCGGTGTCTTGAATGTAAGATGGAATAGTGATTAGGATGTGAATAAGATCATAATGAAATATTACTATACATGTACATCATTTCAAATATTTTGTTAAAAACTCCATAGATTTGGTGGAGATTCAGAAATCACAATGATCCATGAACTGTTTCTGATTAAATCTTTTCCAAATCTCCCAAAGAGATTTGTTGAAGAGGTATCGTAGATTTAAGCATGATGAGTATGATTATTGAACGATTTCTCCTGAGAATTACAATGATAGTTTTGATATTTTAGTTACTATCTTGTACTAAAGTCAACTAACGAGCATGGCCCGGTAGTAGAGCGTCTGTTGGACCATCACTCGTTCGATTTCCAAGAGGATGCGTGGCATCGAGATGGTGTTATCATTGCGCAGCACTTCCCGGGTCAGATCCAACACAGCCAGCTCATCCAGTTGGGCGCTGTTATTTTGCCTCACAAACGTGTTCTATTGATTAAACGAATTGAAGGGATTACTATAGAGTTTAATCCCTGATTGGGCTCTCTTTCTGACTCTGATACCTTGTAGACCTCGTATAGCTTGCTTATGTAAATGAGATCCCGCTCCAGTAGCGACCACTCGTAGTGATTGAGCAACTCGTACCGATGATCCTCAAAGTTGCGTCCCATCAGGGGCTTCGCGTTGAAGTCGCGATGCGATTCGAACACCTTTCGGAGCTGCGTCTCCTTGTTATTCTGACTGTTGGCCGTCTTGGCCAGGTAATCCCACAGAGCACGCTCCAAGGCGATGTATTCGGTGCGCAGGGCGTCCACCTCCAGTTGGGGGGTGCGCGGCTGTATCCATCCATTAGAGGCGGCGGATTCTACACATTTCGTTCCACAACAAATCACCAAGAAGAGAACGGCAGCAGCAGCGTAGACAAGGGCACTAGCAGCGATACCAGGCGACGCCATTTTTATCGTGTGTGGCGTACGTATTAACGATAAGTAATATCCGCTCAGCGGATAAAAAATAAAGGGGATTTCCTGGATATGTCGAGCTTTTTTTTAAGCGGCTTCTTCCTTCTTCGATTAAGAAGAAGACGACACGCGTCCACCTGCTTGCCTGCACTGCTTGTTTGGCGGACAGAGCACTGCTTGCTGGGGACAACAACACAGTCCCGTATTAGGATTTCGTTCACTTAAATTTTTCCCAAACTGATTGTGCGTTATTTGCGATTTACTTTAATTCGCGCTCGCCTATATTTTTTACACGCCTTTTGCTGTGTGTGTTGTGGTTCTGAGAGCTGGACGGCTACTGTGATTTTTTCAGTTTTTTCAGTTTTAAAGCGCTTCGCTCAGCTCCGCTCGTTTGAGAGTGTGTGTGTTTACGAATCCGCTGACGACGTGAAGCTCTTTTTACGTGCCCCATTGTTGTTTTTGTTTATTCTTGGAACGCGTCTGTATTGGTGAGCAGTACGCCCGCAATCACGAATTGAGCAAATTTTTGTTTGCTTGAATTCCCTCGGCTGTGGCGACTTAAATAACACACTGCAATTGGACAACTGGATTATAAAATCCTATCGATTAAGCGATCATTTTGGCACTTGCAACCAATCGATAACTAGAAAGTTTTACTCTCTCACTCATTGTTTCTGTTACAGTTACTGTTGTTGTTATTGTTGTCCCCGTGTGATTGGTATGGCAAACAGCTCTCACTCCGCTCTTGCCCCCCTCTTTCTCTCTCTCCTTGCAATGCGTGGGCTATCTCTCTCCCACCTTGACGCAATGCACACAAACAAAGAGATGCGCTCTCTTCGCATGGGGGCGGCAGTGCTGCATTGCCCTCTGTCGTTTGTTTTTATTTCCATCGGATTTTCTTTTTATTTTTGTTTTGTTTAACATGTCCCGCAGACTTTTGTTGACACCAGACCTTTGACCTCACGCAAATACAAAAACACACACATATGGACAGATACAGAAAGGGGAACGAGAACTTCTGTTTTTGACGAGCAATTTGCATAAAGTGCGTGGAAGCTCTTGGTTTTAAGCTTTGTTTCCCGTTATTTAGCGACAACGACCACGATACGTTGATGATGACGATGACTAATACCCTGCAAAGACTTTCTTTTGCCGTATTAACAAGTGACGCGGCAGCAACCGGAAAGTCGAGTTTATAATACTCATCCAAAGTTAAAGGCCCTGCGCCTCTTCTTAGGTCTAGACCCGCATCCATTTCCTCGGAGAGCAGAGCATGAGCATGATCATGATGATAGTGATTCATTCCGGGTTAGTAGCCCGTGCAGGAAGCGATTCGCAAATTGACACCCCATTCACGATCCCCAGACACCATTAAGTACAGTGAAACGTAACGCCCGAATCGGGCAGCTACAATGGAAATCATAGATTCAAAGAAAATGTCGTTAAAAATAACCGTTCACAGAATTTTCTCTGATCTTATAAAAGATCACTAGTGTTAACAGACTAAAATAAATTGAAAGCCCACATTAAACCTAGAAACTTCTTTGGCCTTTGAAAATATGATCCTTTTTGACTAGAAAATCTGCATCTAATGGTGTAACCTACCTACGGCTTGAAAATAATTTTGAACCATAAAAGCTCTACTGTATTACCTCGTAGGCGGTGACCAGTTGGGCGAGCAGGTTGTTGGATGTGGCATTGGTCCTGTCCTCGCTCCCGATTAGAGTTAGATGCAACCGATCCATCAGATGGTGTACCGAATGGGCATTCGGTGACACTGTCCACTCGGCAAATGTTATAAGCGTGGACATTTCCAGCTTGTCCTTGTGGACCTCGTAGTTTTGCATCTGTTGGTAGCGCGAGGAGATCCTGTTGATCGTGTCCGTGATATCGTTCATCTTGGCCATGATGGGTGCGTTATTGTGCATATAGTTGGTCACCGATTCGATGGCCAAGGCAACATATTGAGCGTGCTGAAGTGGGTTATTTCGAAGAAGAAGGTTAGGTGTTTGAGTCGAAAAAGTTAGTTCAGGGAGCCGAACATCGTTTACCCTTGCATTTATTATAGAAAATGGGCAAAATTAGGTCGTATATATGCTACTTTTCGAAAATAATTAAAATTAGTTGAGTTATATGTAAATTTCTTTATCAAAATCAAATATATTAGAAGTTCCCAAACGAAAGTTTATTTTTGTATCCACCACTTTCTTACTTTATTATGCTTAGTAGCCACTGCAAGGGTGTTAAAGCCAGGGTGGAAAAAGAGTGGAGTAGAGTGGCTCTCAGCGCTGACTCACCTGCTCTTCGGTGTTGTCTATCTGTTTGCTAACTTCTTTGAGGCGCAGCAAGACCTTCTTTTGCTTCTCCCGCATCAGCGGAAAATCAATGTTGGCCGCCAGTGGCGAGGATTGAACTATGTCCCAGGCCTTGAGCACCCCAGAGGTAACCTCCTTGACCACGTGAATGATGTCCAGGACGTCATCGATCAGCGCTTCTGCCGGCGTCGGTCTATGTAGGGTCACGAGAGTGGCGAGCAGCAGGGGAAGTCCCCATTTCTTGAACTGTACCATGGCGGGTGACGGGTGGCGGGTGGCGGCAGTGTGGCGTGTGTGCGTTTTGTTTGCTTTGTATTTTTGAGTAGAATCTGATTGGCGCCTTAAATATTATAATTCAATCTCGCCTATACAGGAATTGATTACACACGCACATACACACAGCCAGCACGCAACTGCGCCCGCTGAAAATCAAAACGCGAATGCGGCCGCCATTAAAAACAGAGAGTTGAGTTTGGCTCGGTTGCTGGGCTGCTGGGGGAATTTGAACCGCTGAGCTGCTTCGCGTCTCGCACATACACATGAAGACACGCTCTTTTTCTTTGTTTTTTTTTCTTTTTTTCGTTATGCTTTGTGAAATACGGTTCTTTTTGATGGCAGAAGAAAGAGAGAGCACATGCACACTTAGGTCAAATCATTGGTGGGAGCGGGCTGGCATGCTAGATGAACAAATCAGCTGCGTCGCTCAGAGAGTTGACATTTCCAAAACGAGTTTCGATAACACTGTGGATGCGTTATCGGTAATCGGTGTGTCACTGAATCTAGTTTTGATAACTATCGGTAATCGCACTCGATAAGTAGCCGTTATTTATTTTGTAGTGATCGGTTTATTTTTATTTATTTTATGTCGAAACTAATTATGTTTCTTCTCCAATTGTGCTTTTGCAGAGCTTCTTCTACGAGATTTTGGCCGGAAAATGGGTGCGCAACGGATTGCAGATCAAAGGCCAGGCGATGACCTACATCCAGGCGAACTTCTGCAACTCGATGGCGGACATGGATCTGTTCTTCCTGCAGATCTGCGCCACCAACCTACCACAATATTTCTTTCTGCAGAAGACAATCGAGCTGTTCGACGTCGGCCAGTGGCTGGAGACGGCGCCGCTAAAGCAGCCGCAGAAGACGGAGCAGTCGTCGATGCTGGAGGGCTTCCTCACCTTCCTGGCCACTCTGGTCACAAGTCGCACCAATCTGGGCAATGACGAGGCCACGCAGTGCATCATCGAGATTAGTGCGCTGCTCTCCACGGAGAACAAGACGCATTCACAGCTCCTGGAGTTGATGCCGGAGAGGTCGGGCAACGTGCACACCAAGAACTTCGAGACCTTCCTCAAGAAGCTGTCCGTGTACAAGGCGCCGTCGAGCGGTAGCGAGAATCTGGAGCAGGGCCTCTTCACGCCCATCGACGAGGTGTGGGAGAAGCACTATGATCCGCTTCACGTCCTTCTGCGAGCCGTGCATCGTCGCGACTTCCAGTCCTCGCTGGATCGCTTCACCAACTACGTTAAGAGCAAGGAGAAGATGCCAGCAAGCGGCAATCTATGGCCACCGTTTCGCCTGCCGCAGGCGTTGCCCGCTACGAGCTCGTTCAGCGATCCCTGCCGCATCCTCAACTCGCGCGTCTTTCACTCCACCATCCTGTCGATCTTCTTTCGGGCCGTCCACACGCGTGATGTGTCGGAGCATGTGCTGGCCCTGGCAGTCTTTCTACTTGAAATTGCCGTGGAGACCAGCGAGGATGTGGGTGGCAATGGTGTTAGTGGCAGAGGGGCTCCGCCAGTGGCTGCTGCTGCCATGGTTGAGTCATCAGGCGGCTCGGGGTATCATCATCATGGCTACGGTTCGGGTCGCCAGGAGCCACCCAAGCTGTTCCAGTGCTATCCCACGGACAATCTCAGCTGCAATCTGCGTCAGATGGTCAAGAAGGTGTCTCTAAAGTCACGGGATCCGCAGGTGGTCACCTCCAGCTACCGTTCCAATCCGTTTTATTCGGATCTTGATTTTGATGTCGATGCGGATCCGGAGCAGGCGATGCGCATGATTGGCCAGGCCGAGACGGAGGGCGAAGATGCCACAAGAGGCGGCGGAGGAGGCGCTGGCGGTGGTGGCGGCTCTGGCTCTGGAATGGGCACAGGCATGGGCCTGGGACTGGCGGCAGCCGGCGGTGTCCGAGGACGGAGCGTATCGGAGGCTCTGGCCCTGATGCGAGTGCCTGGCATGGAGGTGGCCCTGCCGCCCGATCTCTCGGTGGTCGCTGAAACGGGCGTTGTTATCCGCCAGGACAGCAACGAGGACGAGCTGTTAAGGGATGGCGATGATCATGCCATGGACATGAGTCCCCCCATCGCGCTCGACTTTCACTTTCCGTTGCAGCAGATCACGTTGCCGGAGAGCGGCATGGAGGTGGCCATACGCCGGGATCTCTTGCTCGCTGAGACGAACAACGGGGCAGGTGGAGGTGGAACTGGACACGGAGCTGGAGCTGCTGGAGTCACGCATCCGCCTGCCAGCAACAATGTGGCCAGCAACGAGATGTTCTCGCCGACAACGCCAACGGGCAGCGGCATGCTGCTGCCCTTCCAGCGGGTACAGCCCGTGGCCGTTCCCAGCAGCAGCGTCAACATGGACATTGTGCCATCGAATGCCTTGGGCGTCGGCGCTGGAGGCGGCTTCACCTCGGGCGTCAGCGGTGGCGGTATCGGCATCGGCGGCGGTAGCGGCGGTGGTCGCCGGATGAACTACGAGGCTGGCGGAGCGCGCAAACGTTCCGTAGACATTGCCATTGGTGGCGGTAGCAGCAACAAGGATGAGCTGCATCTGGACGAGAGCATACTATCGTTGCTGCTCAAGCTTCACACACAGCTCTCGGGCACACTGGATAGCTTCTCGCTGAGCGACGGCGAGGAGCTGGCATCCTCGGGTGAGGATTCACCCAGCGCCATGGATCTAGACTGCAATGAAGCCAGCACCTCGATGGCGGCCGCCGAGAGCACAGCGTTGGCTGAGCGAGGACGCGTCGGAGTCGGTGTCGGCGGAAGCAGGCGCAACTACAAGAATATACACGTGTCCGCATCACGAATCGGCGACGGACCATTCTTCATTGGCAATCTGCTGCGCAAGATCGCCAAGCAGGACGAGATGTGCGCACTGAGCATCGACGAGATACGCGCCCGCCTCTGGCCCAATCAGCGCGAGAAGCAGGCGGAGGCGAAGGCGCGGGAGACCAAGGAGAAGGAGGAGCGACGCAAGAAGGCGCGCGAGCGTCAACAGAAGATGATGCAGGACTTTGCCAACAAGCAGAAGCAGTTCATGCAATCGGCGGCAGCGGCGGCCAGCAGCATGGACTACGGTCTGGAGGACGACGACGAGGAGGAGCTGTACGAGGAGCAGCCGCGCGAAAAGGAATACGACTGCATAATTTGCAACTGTACCACGCCCAGTACTGAATCGAATCCCATCGGTTTGGTGGTTCTCGTCGAGTCCAGCGGCATCGTCGGCCATCGGCGCCGCATCCCCGAAAGACTGCCCCTGCCGCTGAATGTGGAGGATGAGTACCAGCTGGCGCATGCCACCCGGTTGGCCGCCGAATTCGGACGGCGCACGGAACTGCTAAGCCTGAAATTCGGCGAGGAGTCCTGGTATCTATCGAATAACATGGCCTACGACAATGGCGTCCATGTGCAATCGTGCGGCCACCACGTCCATCTCAGCTGCTTGGAGGCGTACCTCAAGACGTTGTACACCACCCAACGTCAGCCGGTGCAGGATCGCGGTGAATTCTATTGCCCCGTGTGCCGGCAGCTCTCGAACTCAGTGCTGCCGCTCAGTCCGCAGCTGGACAGGCCCACGCATCTTGTCCGTTCAGGTAATCAGCCGTTCGAGCGCCTGGTCGCCGACCTCACCGATCTGATCAAGGAAAACGAGACGATACCGGTGAGTATATATACCATAGTTATGAGCGAGGGTACCAATCATTACCATATTCATTTAATTCAACCCATCAGCAGCCCACAAAGCTAACGGAGGCCATGGGCCATGCCATGGAGGTGATGACGAATATTGCACAGCGTAAGGTCAAGTGCGCCTCGATCACGTTCCGCAAGCTCTTCATCTTCGTGACCTCAATTGCGCGCACAAATCTGGAGGCGGAGATCATACAACGCGGCGGATCCCTGTGCTCGGCGAATGCTACAAGGTACAAGCCGAAGCGAGACTGCATTGTGCCGCTGCTGCATGTGCTGTCGGTGCATGTTCGTGTCCTGGTCGAGTGGCCGCTATGGAGTAGCTGGGCCTCGCTGGCTGGTTTGCCTGTGAGCGATACGGAACCGTTGCCGGCACACTGTCTAGAGTTAATCCCAAGTCTGCTGGCCGATCCCATAGCGCTGCTGCTTAAGTTTATACTGTTGGCGCCGCTGCATCTTGATCAGGGTGAGTATAAGCCCCTTTTCTCCACATTATCCTTTTCTAATAGGATCCTCCTCTCTCTTTGATTGCAGACTACTTTACCTGCATGGTGAAGGTGATGTACAACCTGCTGTACTACCAAATAGTGGTCCAGCTGTGTGTCACTCTAACGGATCTCGAGTGCGATCACATACTAGCCACCTACGGCAGCAGCAGCGACAACGATAGTAGTCCCTCCGAGGAATCCTCAGCCTCAGCCACGCCCAGTTCAACGTACACACGCCGTCGCCTTGGTGGTGGCCACTACCAGCAACAACAGGCGAACTCCTCGCAGCTAGGCAAGGCTATGGCCTTGGTGCTGGGGCACACGAATAAGCTCGCGCATCTCCGACGAGACAGCATACCCAGCACCAGCAGCTCGGCGGCAGCAGCAGCTTCGCCAGTAGCCTCCTCCTCCTCCTCAACAGCAGCCGCAGCAGCAGCTGGAGCCTCGACATCCGGCGTCACAGTAACAACCACCTCCGCAACAATAACCTCCGCAACCGCATCCACATCAGCCTCGGCGGCTACAGCCGAGGTTAACCTCAAGTCCATGGAACTGCAGTTGCAGACGCTGTGTCTGCCGTTTTTGCGTGTGGCCGCCCTGCTACGCCAGCATCTTTATCGCCACGAAATGCCAGAGATATCAGCGCCGCCGCTGGAGTTTGTGCGGCTTGTATACTACCTGGAACTGGTCACCGATTCAATGGACTGGGATTGCTTCAATGCGAGCAAGGGCCTGTGCTTTATACCCGGTACTGAGCAGACGCTGCCGCAATTCTGGTGCCAGCAGCTAATGGATGTGCGCCCGCCGTCGGATACGGTGCGGGAATTGGTACTCATCAATCAGCATTCGCTGTGGCAGCAGCCGCGACTTCTAGAACTGCCGCGCGAGTACGAGCGCTTGTTTACGGTGCGTTCTCAGCTCCTAACTTGAATTGGGACCCATAAACTAAAGTGATTTCTTTGTTGCTACCTTGCAGTATTACCACGAACGTCCCTGCCTCAACTGTTATAAGGTGCCAAAGGAGAGCTCCATCTGCCTGCTGTGCGGGACGATTGTGTGCCTCAAGCAGAACTGTTGTGCCGAGAACGACTGCTGCGAAGCAGTGCGGGTGAGTCTTCGAATGAATTTAATCAATTATTAGATTAATATTACCTTCTCTTCCCATATTTGTAGCACACACTATCCTGCGGCGGAGGCATTGGCATCTTCTTGGTGGTCACCTCGACGTACATCATCGTTATACGCGGCCGTCGTGCCTGTCTCTGGGGCTCCCTGTATCTGGACGACTTTGATGAGGAGGATCGCGATCTCAAGTGAGTCCAACGAAGAAGCATAAACGGATGAAAGTGTGTTCTAATTCTATCTTTGAATCCATTACAGACGCGGCAAACCTTTGTATTTGAGCCAGGATCGATTCAATCTGCTGGAGTCGCAGTGGTTGTCGCATAAGTTTGCTCACACAAAACATACCTGGGTATTTCATCGGGATCTCTTGTGAAATATGGAAGATTTACTGCGCAGCATACAGGAGCTGGTAGGCCAGATCTGAAAAAACAGAAGCCAAATCGCTCCTAGCCTAGTCGAACCGGTCAACCGAAGCTCCCAAGACACACAAATCCCACACACATACAGACACAGACACAATCTCCAAATCTCCAATCATCATTATGCTACATCCTCCATCCTCCTCCGCCACGTGTTCCCCTTATGTTTCCGTTGTTGTTTCGCGGAGGAGGAGTAGGATCGGCAACACAGAACGATCAATCAACAAGCAA
This sequence comes from Drosophila pectinifera, assembly GCA_008042775.1. NCBI lineage: Eukaryota > Metazoa > Arthropoda > Insecta > Diptera > Drosophilidae > Drosophila > Drosophila pectinifera. The sequence goes on from VNKC01003330.1 coordinate 60,753, forward strand.
GCAAACAAGCACGTAATCTCTGTCCGTCGTCCGTAACCGTAACCGATTCGATGTCCTTGTCCTGGTCTCTGTCACCCAACCCAAGCACCTTAGAAAGCAACCTTGGCAATTTACAATTAATTGATATTACACACACCCTTTATATATATATTACAAACATACTTATAATACGAATACGAAACTACAGCCACATAAATAACATATATATTATGATTGTTTGTTGTCAACAAATCTCCGGTCATCTCTCGTCGAGCGAACAGAACAGATAAATATTTAGCAACAAATCTAGTACGACTTATAAATATATATAAAATAAATATATAAAAATATGCTACATGAATGAGTAGGGAAGAAAAAGGGAAATTCAAGCACCGCGGCGGTCTCTCTAGTTTTGTGTTCTACCCTAAATTAAGTCCTTAACTCTATGGTTTTTTTTTAGGTAAACGCAAAGGCAAAAGAAAGCGAGTAACAAGTAACACAACACACGATATATTAACAAAATTGTCTACGTTTTTGGCCTCATGAGATTGTGCATGTAAAAAATGAATAAAAAGATTATATAGTTAATATATAAATATATAAAATATAACTAAAGTTAATGCAAAAAGAAATACACAAACAACAAATAAACGAAAAGCGAATTGTGAATTGCGTAGAAATTAGTTTGCCTACACACATTATATATATTATTATATATATTTAAATACGTTATGTAATAAGAGTGTGGACGAGGAGGCATTGAAAAAAAGAAGATGGAAGGGAAGAGCTAGGTGAATTTTGTTGTCTTAGTTTTCTCAAGTTGCACTGCAAATTATGGCTACATCGGAAACAATTTCTGAAAATAAGGATGAATTCGGACAAGTAGCTTAGTTTCTTGGGGGAAACGCGCCCTAGCTATAGTAATTAATTACATTAAGGTTTTTGCAGTTGTGAAATTTTAATTTTAACTAAACAAGAAAAATTAAAGAATTTCAGCTTAAAAAAAGATAAAGGTTGTCTACTACCCATAATTGGTAATATGTTTCCATCGAATTCTAGAGCAATTAATTGATTTATGAAGTTAAACGTTTCAGTTCCCTTTTTGATGATGAGAAAAAAAAAGACACGAGAAATATATAATTAATATTTGAATATTATTAGTGATTGTAAATACACCCGAAAGCGAGAATTATGGAGCTGTATCATGTATAATTATATATGTATCAATATATATTTATAGATATTTCCTCATTTTTTTTTTGCTAGTTATACAAATCTAGATGTTTCGGTTCGGCGTCCTAGACTAATAACTACTTCACACACATGACAATTAACGATTAACGATTAACGATTTCCGATTAACGATTAGCGAGATGGCACAGCACACACCTTTCACACACACGGCCGCCTGGAACACACACACTCTAGTTAAACTCAAACTCAAAGCTAATTATATGTATACAATGCAGTCGGGAGTGACGAGCCGAGAAAAGCCCCTGAATAAAATTGAGAAACCATTAAAAAATAATACCTTTATTGAAAAATTTATGTATATATATAGTAACATATACCCGATATCCGATAACCGCTGGACGATAAGCGGTTTCCGATTTCCGGTCTTCAAGCACGGCTCTGGCTCTCTTCTAGTGATACTTTCCGCACTGAGAGCAGGGCTTGCGATACACCCGCTTGTTCAGGGTGGCCGGAGCCGGAGCCCCAAGCAGGTTCTTTCGGTCGGCCTCCATCTTTTCAGCGTGTGCGTTGATCTGGCCAGTCATTTTGGCTCGAATCTCATTGCGGCATTGCAACACCTCGCGGAACTGCTCGATGGCACGGTCCACGTTAATGCCGGGCATCTCGGACGGATGGACGATGACCTCGAAGCGAGCGGTGTCCAAGTTGCCGGCGGCCTCGGCTATGTCATCGAGGTTGCTGTCGACGGTGAAGTAGCTCAGGATAGGGAAGGCACCGCCACCCACCGATTCGGTGGTGTCGGTATCATAAAAATCCATGGGTTCATAATCTTCGTCATCTGTACCTGAAGAGGAGACGGAAATCAAAGGTGATTAAGATCCTTATATGAATATATTATATATAAACTGTATCATATATGTATAAAATAAAGTTTATATTTAAAAAGGAAAAACTGCTGAAATTACCGTTCTGATTGGATTTGGCACCATCAGCCTTGGACTGTTCGGCGTGAGACTTTTTATCCTGGGCCTCCTCAGCACGGATTTGTTTAGTGTGGGTCTCTCCATCCTCGGACTCTTCCTCCTCGGACTCATCACCCTGGATCTCATCAGTCTCGGACTCTTCAGCCTCGTACTCTTCGGACTCTTCAGCCTCAGTGTCCGGATACTCCTTCGCGTCCTGGAAGTCCAGATACTCGCCATCTTCTGTGGAATCGCCCACAGATCCGCCATCTGATGTAGATTGCATGTCTCCCACCGATCCGAATGTAACTGGGAATCGAGCGCATGGCGTTATCTTAAAGAAGCATCCCATGAGATACGCCCCAAAGAAGTCAGTCCTGATGGCGCCGCGCGGCACATGATTCGATTCGATGAGGACGAAGCCTTTGGGCTTGCCAGCTGCCGCCGACTTCTTGAACTCGTTGGAGCGCTGAGCGCCCTCAGGGATAGTGGCTGGGCCGTTGGTACGGGTATGGACCACCGGGGCGACCACTTCCGGCTTCAATACGTTCTTCAGTGCCATCTTCTCCATCTGCACGGCTATTGGCTCTACTTTAAAATCTGTCCGCATTTCGGAACTCTGCCTTTGCCTGCGGCGGCCTACAAACAGGGGCGGAGTCATCGTATAATGATACTGCTCCAGGTCAAAGCGCGTACGGATCGCGCCCTGGAACACAGAGTCCGGCAAGGAGCCCGGCGGAAAGACGCAGCCGGCATCGCAGAAATCGGGCAGGAAACGCTGCGGCAGGAAGCGTGGCCCCAAGCGGTTGGTGTCCACCGGAAACACATCGGTGGGTAGGTCGAATTTCGGACAGGACTCGCTGCCCATGGTGGACAGAGCCGCCTCTGGGACATTCGGTTGATGGACGGTCGAGATAATGGCCACCGTAAAGCGGTTTATTTCCTGCATGGCGAAGATGACCTGGCTCAGGTCGGGAACGTACATGTTGTACTGCATCTGTATGGGAACGGCGCTGGGGTACCGCGACGGTGGCTTGGGAAATGCCGGCATAATGACCACTTCCGCCACCGAGATGTTATTGCGGACGAGACGACGATTCATATCGGCCGCATCGGCTACGCTGGGCTTAAGTATGCCGCGCTGGAATGCCGGTGCCGGTGACGGTGCCGGTGTCAGTGCCTTGGGTCGTTTCTGGGCCTGGGTCTGGGCATCCTTATGAATGATGCAGTTCGAGCTGCGATGGCCCACGAACAGAGCCGGCGTCTGGCCTTTGTGTTGGGCGCTCAGCAACCCAATCGGATAGAACTTACGGGCCAGGACCCCGGTGCCGAAGACGCCGCCCGCATCGAAGCCCAGCGGCAGCAGGGGCTCTGGCAGAAATGTGATCTTCCATATGGGTGCGCCATGTGGAAACATATCCCTGGGCAAGTCAAAGCTGGCGCAACGCTCGCCACGCAGCTTCAAGGCGGCGACGGGATCATGGTCATAAGCCAGCAGCGGTGTGAGCACAAGACGCTCGGCCTGCTCGTAGACCACCTTTGGGAAGACTAGGGCCTTCAGGTTGGGCAAATACTTGGACTTCAGGCCCACCATGTGCTGCTTCGGCTTCTCCAGTTCCAGATCCTCGCGTATTAGCAACTTCTCCGGCGAAACATCCACGGGACCACGGGTCTTGTCGCCGGGAGCCATATTTTTGCCTGCTGGGATGTAAAAAAAAAGAAAAAAAAAATTATTTAAGGAAGAATACTCATACATTCATATATATATATATATGTATATGTCAACTGTCAATCCGTTCTAACGGGAAAACATAACCCAACTTGTATGTATTGGTCAATAACTGGCAACTTATAATGCGTAAGTGTGTGTGTTTGTATGTATGTATTTGCAAATTTTTATGGAAATTTCTGAAGAATCGTCCTATAAAAAATGTGAGCTTGTTGTTTTTGTATAGAATATATATTTGTAAAATAAATTTGGAGTGGAAGACTGGCTACAAACTAAGAATGTGGTTGTGGCCTTAATTTTTCAGCATGTCCTGCCCCTCCAATAGATTCTACTCACCTCTGGCTTTGCGATTCGGATTCTTCTCCATGCCCAAGAGAAATATCACCAATAGGAGCACTAGATATGCGACGAACAATAAAAGTCCTTCGTTGGAGAACGAAGAAAGAAGAAAGTCCGGTGTCGCGTTGTAAAGAATTCTTGAAAATCGAATTTTGATGCCTGTCTGGTGGCAGTTATAGCAAGTTTTTATTTTGTTGAATGAAAATGAGGTCTACGAAGGTGAAAATCTTGTAAGCGACTGAAAATTCGGACTCTGGACAACTCTTGATGACTTTGACAAGTGTGATGATAGGATTGCTTCCTGCCTACTACGATTTCGGAGTTGGCCCAAAGGCAACTCTTTCGTTTGTTTCTCCAAACGGAATAGGAGGTGTACACACCGGCACCTGGACAGGTCACACTTAGGGACAGGATTGTCACCTATGCTCCTCCTTAATCCTACCACGTGGTGTTCCCACTGGAGGAGCTGCCATTCCCAGAAAATATTTATGCTAGGACACAAATCCCAAGCCTTATCCGAGTTTTATGTGAGCCCTTGAAGAGATCTATCAAAATTGGTCCGCTTTTAAGGTTTAAGTTATATACAATATTTAAATATATAAAAAATTTAAAATGTTTGTTTAATCCTCAAATATCGCAGACTTTGCAAAAGTTGTATTTTGTTTATCAGCTTAAGTTTCATGGGTTGTCTTGGACTCACCTCTCTGGAGTATACCTAGCCGGCAGGGAGCTGGCAACTATCCAAAGCTCTGTTGCCGCTATTACCTGGACAACTGACTCATCTGTGCTCCGATTATAGCCATTTATGGCACGTTTCTACCTGATGTCTTGGTAAGATGAGGCCTAGGCGCCGGCTCCACTCGGAATCAGATCCATTCATCGACGATTTCCTATTAAAAGACCACGACAGGCACTCTCCAACTCGAACTTAATACTTCTTATCATCATATACATCTATATAATGCCTTCTATTTTGATTTGGATCTTGATTCGATTTTAAAAAGTAGACTGAGTATATTTATTATTTTATTTTTTTGTACTTTCAATTGTTTTCACTTTATTTGCTTGCATTTACAAAAAAAAAAGAAGATATATGTGTATATATATATCCGACCATTAAAACAAACAATTTGCTATAACTAAAAATAATATAGAGCAAGAGAGACTACAACAACACACACATGGTGGTGTGCGGCAAATAAGTGCGGGTTTTGGGTAGGATCGCAAGGAAGTCTCCATATCCGTAGTGGTTTGCTCCTCAGTAAAAATATATAGCTATATATATATATATGTATATACAAAGTTTTGTGGACAAAGTTGTGCCTCCATTACAATATGTGTGTGTGTGTGTGTGAGTGAGTGAGTGAGTGCGTGAGGATTTCGAGGGAGAGAGTGCAGTTTCTGTGGGGGGCAAAGAGGGGCAAGGCAATCTTCGTTATTCTTCGTATGCTAAGAGCTAAGCCTAAGTCATGTTAGCTATATTATAAAACCTAGAGGAGAGGTTAACCGTTTCTCCTTCCTCCCCTCCTTCACATTGCCATTTTAGTTGGAGAGATTTTATGATTGAGTAGTTTCTGGGGAAAGTGGTGGCGTCTCCATTGGTTTTTGTCTATTAGCTAGTTTTTGGTTTAATTATTCGCCCTGGTCCGGTTCTCCTTGTCTTCATCCTTATTCAGCTGGTTCTCTACCGGCTCTAGCGCAGTCCGCTCTCCGCCCTCCGTCACAGCTGTGCTCTTCGCCGCCTCGTCATCCCTTCGCCTATGATACCGATGAAGTTTACTAGCCTCTTCCTTGGCTTCCTTGTTCTGAATACTCGTCTTGCTGCTGGTTGGCCGCGGCGTGACCTGTGTGGATTTGTCCATCTTCAGATCGATCTCCACATCGGAATCCATTTCAGTCTCGGAGAAGCATAGAGAGTTGCCAGCACGCGGCACCTGGATGCGACGACGATCCTGATTGTACATAAATAAAATAAGCTTAGTTAAAGTCATGGTTATATCATCATCGTGGGCACACCACCACCGTACCGTATTCAGCGTTGTCGGCTCCGAGATATAGCCATCACAGTCTTCGTCCTCGCTGAAGAGCTCCGCGGTGTTGACCGCATATACCTCCGGCAGCCGGCACACGATCTGCGCCAGATCGATGAACGTGTACTCGTTGAGAGAGGCGTGGTTGCCACGCTTGGGTGGCTCCTTGTTGAACCACTGATTGAACCGACCCAGCCGCCCCGCCTTGGCCATGTTCTCAAAGTAGTTCTTTCCAAACACATAGCCCACGTCCCGGATCTCGTCGAAGCTGCCAAAGGCCAATGTCTTGTACTTATCAATCGGCGGTCGGATGTACTCGCAATAGTCCGAATTTTTCACTTCCTGTTCCCGAGAGAAATTCATTAATTATGGAGTTTATGGAGAGGATATGAAGCCACTTTACCTCAAGCTGGCGGACACAGGAGACGTAGGCAAGACGGGACTGGATATCCGGCAGATCGGGCACCTTGACCGGCGACGTGAAGGGATTCCACTTCTTGTAGAGCAGCCACCAGCCGCTCAGATCGTCGCCATAGTTGGTCAGATCGGTGTCGTCCTGGGATCCCACGTCGATGGCGATGATGTGAGCGGCGCCCAGGTTGTGCATCACATCGGCTATATATACATAATGGGAGTATGGACGTGTGTGTGGAGGAAAATGTTGGTAGGATACGGATGCGGATAGTGTTTGTGGATCAATGCAAATATGTTTGGTTAGTCATTTTTGTATTATCACGAACGCGACTTTGTCCATTTTGCTAAATTAGGTATGTAAATAAGTCTATGTTATTTTGCTTTATTTGATTTTATCAAAGAAATGTCTTATTTTAGCTTCAAAGATCTTATTTGTTGGCCTAATTTTGCAAATGGAGCCTTATATTAACGCGAAAATACCATTACCGATAAGGGTTTCATTATAAGGTATTATATTATATTATGTTGTGTATTTCAATATTAAATTGTGTTATTTTCGCGTTTTTAACTTAATAAGATCCACTGGCATTACTTTTTCCCCAGCACCTTGAGTTTCGAGAGATAGTAAATTCTATTCCAATAATATTTTGTTAAAATATGATTTTAAAATTCGATTTGTTGTAGACTTATTAATAAACCTTGACTACTTGACTAATTGATTCAATTTTATGTGTTTCAAGCGGAAATCTCTGGAATTTTACAGGACTTAAAGCGGGGGGACTCAAGATGCTCGGGAAACAGAGATTGTAAGGAATCTCTCGTAATATTCGATTCCCAATACTGGAGCGGACGCAGTTGGCGGCGCAGAGCGTTGGAACGGGAATTTGGGATTGGAATTGGAATTGGAATCGGCACTGGTGTTGTGGATGGTAAGTTTGTGGAACTAGTGGCCGGTGGACTCGGTGGACTCGCTGTTTACCTGGCACGTTGTTCGTGTAGCAGCCGTCGAGCAGCAGGTGACCGTCGCTATAATCACAAAATGGCGGAAAGACGCCGGCAATCGACATGCTGGCGCGGCAGTATCGCCACAGGTGTCCTGTTTTGCAACACAGGTGACAAAACAGGTGTACAACACAACAAAGAGCACAACACGACGAGACACAAACGCGACATTGAGGATTGCGGCGGATTGTGGATGGTTTTTTGGATTTCATTTTAAAATATTTTTTATTTTTTGTTGTAGTTCGTGTGTGTGTGTATGTGTGTGTGAGAAAGAGGCAGTGTGTGTGTGTTTCAAAGATAAAGAGAGAGAGATAAAGAGATAGACACAATTTTATCCACGATGATATCTGTTGCTTGTGTAGAAATAACGGTTTGCTACAAGGCTCTAACTACAAATGAAAACAAAACAAAGGAAGGGAAAGGGCCAACTCAGAAGTACCAACAACTATACACTACAAAATTAATAAAAATAGGGAAAAACCAAAGAAACTTTGTGCACTCAGTTTTTGCAAGTGTTTTCTTGTTTGTGTGAGTCCGTGTGTGGTCATGTGTAAGTGGGAATGAGACAGAGGGTGTAGACAAATGAGCTTTATCGTACAAACTGTACAGCAAACGTACAGCATTGCCAGCCCGAAGAAGAACGACATTCTGATTGGAACAAACACACAGCATTTCAGTTTTGGGCAAGGGATTTTTAATGAAACAGGGCCCAAAATTGTGTGGAATGGAGGAGGGAGCAGGGAACGCAGGCAAGCATGATCGATCGAACAGGAGGACTTTCCAACACTCTGCGCGCTCTCTCTTACTGTGCCAAAAAAAAATACCAGCTCTAGATTGGAATTGAAAGTGAGATTTGGATTAACGCTCGTTGGGTTAAAGTATTAATTTCTTTTTTTTTTTTTTTTTTTGGTTGGGGTTAAATCGTATTCTATGTGCTAATTACCTGGCAGATTATTCACATAGCCGCCATCCAGCAGGAGGTGCCCATCTTTGGGATCGCACAACGGCGGCATGTAGCCACTGAGCGACATGGAGGAGCGTACATAACGCCACAGAGATCCTGAGACACAGAGACACACATGCCAGCAGCAATGATAAGTCGTGGTGGGTGTGTGTAGGGTGTAGTTCGTGTGTGTGTTGTGTGTGTGTGTGTGTGGCGGGGGAAAAGAGAAAAAAATAGAGATTGAGAGAGAGAAAATAGCGTTGAGCGATGTTTTCTTTTTTGTCTTCACCGGAAGGATGTGTGATAAGGATTAACACAAAAATGATGGGGGTTAGCCAAGGGACATGCGACATGGGTAGGGTTAAGAAGAGCTTATAAGGGATACGGGAGTTAAAGCGACTAAACTGGGAACTAAAGATGTGGGGGGCGAAATGCGATTCAAGAAGACACTTAGGTTAGGATCACAAAAAAAAAAGAAAAGAAAAAACGATAAACCAACGAATACTTTAAATGGGTTCACAAATGAAAGGGTAAGTCGGGAAATATGGATTGTAGGACTTCTAGATGAGTGTCACATGTGGAGCGTCATGAGAGCAGCGATGGGTAGTTTTCTTGTTACGAGGGAGCAGTCTTTTTAGCTTCTAGAAAAAGCACACGAGCCCAGACTTCCGATTATTTTTCTAAGCTTAAGCTTCCAAAATTTAGCAGAGAAACAATATCAACGAGAATCAACAACAACGACAACAGCAATAACAATTATAATTTCTTGAATGGTTCAACATTTTTGAAAAATTAAAAAAAATAACGGCACATTCGATAGGGAGCGCAGCGCCGATAACTAGATTTCCAGTTTGAAACGTGTAAGAAAATGCTTCAAAATAATTGGCGGGCCATGGGATATGTACGTGTGTGTGTGTTTGTGTACGTGCGCGGGTGTGGGTGTGTATATTTTGTCCTTTTCGTGAATGTACACTCAGTTCTAAGGCTTTTACTGGAGGATTAGGAACAGCAAGAGCGTTACAAAAGACAAAATCAGAAGGAGATAGAAGAAAGTGCGCCAAAAGCCATAATAGCAGCTGTTATCGATACAATCGAACCGAAAAGTTATCGAAGTACCAGAGAAAGATGGCGAAATAAAACAAGAACTAAAAGCACAGCTAATAAAATGGAGTATACTCAAGTGTGCAGGTAATATCGATTAAGAGATACTTTAAAAATTTATTACAATTGTTTTTGAATATATAAAAAATCTCCTTAGAATTTAATTATAAAAATTTGACGCCTTTATTGTGCTTTCTTGATAACTATGAAAGTAAGATATAATATAATAGTTAAAGACACTTTTAGCCGACATTTTAACTGCAGTACTATAACTAATAGAGAGGCAGACAATGACAGAGACAGAGACAGATACAGACAGGAAGACAGAGTTATAGCGGGAGAAAGACAGATAGAGAGAGAGAGAAAGAGAGAGAGAGAAGGCAAATGCAGAGCGGGACTGACTGACTCACCGTTGGTGTGAACGCGATGGCAACTGGCCGTAATGTCGGTGGTCAACGTGAAGTAGGGTATCCACAGATCCTCTATGCTCACATCCCCAAAGGTGTCGTGTATGGTCTTGTTGAACTCCCGTCCGGAGAACATCGATGTGATCGGGTAGGTGAGGTCCAGTAGTTGTAGGAACCATTTTGTCATTTTCTAAAACAATTAATTGCACAGAAAAGTTATTATCACTAACAATCGTAGTTATTATTACTAGAAATCATACAGACCTTGGACCACTCCCGCGCCTTCTGCGTGACTGTGGTGATATTGCGCTCGGAACACCAGAGCGCACCCATCAGGGCGCCAATGCTCACGCCGCCCACCATATCTATGGGTATGCCCGCCTCCTGGATGGCCTTCAGCATGCCTATATGGGCTGCACCGCGAGCTCCGCCACCGCCCAGGACCAAGCCAATCGAGTTACCCGTCAGCCAGCGGGCCAAGCGCGAGAAGTCGGAATGCATGTTCGGTTCGGACAGCAGGACGCGACTATAGAGATCATTCTGCAAAGGGGGGAAAGAATAAGGTAAGTTAGACTATAATCAAAATATGTGTAAAATATAATCACTAGTAGTAAGGTTCTAGCTAACATATGTCCATATGATTGATTACCTTATCTCCTTAAATATTGTCAGTCATGCAAACCAGAAAAATGACAATCCATACATAATCTGTACTAAACTACATGCCACGAATAATAGATATTGGTTAATTTATGGTACGTATTTCGCTCACTCCTACCGATTACGATTTGGAGTGTTCCTGATAGCTTTATCTTTATCTTGCCTAGTGCCACGGAGGTTATATTGAATGTAGTTAAGCTAATCAATATCGCATAAAGAAACTGCGATAAAAGAACCTATAGTGGGCATTGAAATCACAGAAAGTATATGACTCTAGATCGTAAAAAAATATTTAACATCTAAGCATGAGTTTTTGGGTTAAGATTTCTAAATACTTCAAAATTTACAGTTTCTGAAGATATCTCTTGAAAAAACCTATTATAAAATCATCTCTATATGCAACACCAATGAAAATTTAATGTCTAAAATTCAGCGGTCAAGTATCTTTAAGAAAAATGATACAAACTTCATCAGTATTACAGACTAAGTCCACTCACAATGCGATATTGACTTTTGCGCGTGAAAATGCGCTTCACGCACTGCACATGATGGTGCTTTGTCACCCAGGGCCTCGCATTCAGCCAGCTTAGAGTATTCGCCGGCTTGGCATTGGTCGTTTCCGGATAGAGCAGCACCAGCTCCTTCTGTGTCCGCATCGCCAGGCGATCGATTTCGCGCTCAAACTTGCCCACCAAATGGGAACGATCGCCGAGGCCCACGATTAGAATGACATCCGCCTGCCGCATACAGCGTTGCGTCCAGGCGCTCAGCGAGTTGTCGCATTGGTAGAGCGTTATAATGTTGCGGTCCTCCTGCTGGGCCAGCCACGAGGTCAGCCGGTACTCGTTGGCCGCCTCAAAGATGTTCGGGCCGAGCTGTTTCCGCACCACATCCGATGTTAGCCGCAGAACGGGACCTGCGGGCGATAGGAAGGCATTAGTAACTGACTTGGCTGAAAGATGGGATGGCGGGAGGCAGGACAACGTTGTAACTTTACCGAAAGGCATCAGTCAGCTTGTGTTATAAATGAATCTCGGGAATAAATGCATGTTTGTATACGCACCTATGGCACAGAGCGAATGGTAGAGCTCGTAGGTGAAGGTTGTCATCGGCACCTCGTCGGTGATGGGCACCAAGGCCACCGTTGAGTACTTGTGCGTGACGGGATTGGCCTCAACGGGCGCGCCCGGCGCCCCGCTGCCCGAGCGCGTCTGCATCGAGCCGAGGAAGCGATGGCTAAGGAAGCTAATCAGCCGGGTCACCACAATGGGGTAGCGCAGCTTAATGGCATTGAACAGGCCCTCGGGCAGCTTGGCCAGCTCCGAGTCGCGCACAGCCATCACCGTCGTGGTGCGTGACGTCTCGGTGATCATTTCGACAATGCCCACAAGGTCACCCTTGCCGTATTCGCCCACGATCTCCTTCTTGCCGCTCGGATGCGTGATCACCGATCGCATGCGTCCGCTGAGTACAATATAGGTACTATCGCTGCTCTCATCTTGCCGATAGACGGCACGTCCCGACTCCAGAAAGATCCAGTCCAAGGCGTAATCACATTGCCGCACCAGCGGCGACAGGCGTCGAACCACGCCATTACCCAGGTCCAAAACGATCCGGGGCCGTTGTCGCATGATTCTATTTAGATAAGAGAGGGAGATGACTTAGAGATACCATCCATAGCTTGGTAAATACTCACTGGTAGATGGCCGCTCGCCGGATGAAGGCTATCCGGCTGTTGTTCCTCGATCGGATCGTATACGCACTCGCCTCGCCCGTCAGCATGGCCAGGCCGCCTACGATCTCGCCGGGATGCACAAAGTGGATCAGCATGTCGCTCTTGTCCGGCTTGGCTCGGGTGGCATCCTGGTTGCCCTGGTAAACCGCCAAGGTGCCAGTCATTACGAACCAAATGCACACATCATCCGCATTGCCCTCGGTGATGAGTGTGACATTGGGCTCTAGTTCGCGAACCTCCACAAACGGTTCAATGATGTGGGCATCCTCCTCGGGCAGGCCCAGTTCCCGGCGCATGCTCTCCACGGCCGAGGACTGCACCAGGCGCATGTCTATCGAGGGCGGATGCGGCGGTCCTGCCTGAACCGGCGGCGCTTGGGACTGCCCGTTTTCGGGGGGAGATGTCAGCCCCTGGGTGATGGAGCCGCGACGCGTGGACAGATTGCCCACGGAATGCTGCTGCTGGAACACATCCACATTCGGGGCGTCCCCATGACCCTCGCTGTTGGTCGGCTCGGTTTGTTGGCTGGCATCGGGATTGGGATTTGGATCGGATAGGGTGTGCTCCTCGCGCGAATGTCGCGACGGTGAGGGCGGAACTCGCCCAACTCCTCCAACTCCCGCTCCCGACTCCCGAGGCTGCATCGGCACCGGCAATTGGGTGGGTGGGTTTGGTCCGGCGGTCTGGCGCGATGATTGCGACGACTGGGAGTTGATGATCGCCATGCTCTTGTAGCGCATATGGTTCTGCACCAGCTCGGCATTCAGGCCGAGATAGTTGCGCAGGGCGGTAAAGAGGACGCGCTGCAGCCGGATCATAATGACCTGAATGACGCGAATCATTACGTCCGGATTGTCCTGGAACACCTCCTCGAAGGCCTGAAAGGATACAGAGCAGGAGCTGTTTATTTTCCAGTTTATTTACTGTCTACATGACTTTAAAGGTGGATCTTCTTGGCAGGGTTTGTTGTTGGGCTCCGATCTTAAAATTCAGAGCTCAACCATGGTTTTCATGTTCTTTAAGGTTAAGTGGTTTAAAGGTTTATCTATGGTTTACAAATTAGAAGCCCGATCTATATTTTAATTTGCATTCCCCTAGAGATATTTAAAGATTTCCTTGAATAAATATGTAATTAAAGGGTACATCTTCCAAAAATATAGACTTTCCTCTGCCTAAACTGATTAAGATTAGTGGCCTGGTTTATATTTAGATAATATTTTAATTTGTGCTTATGTCTATGGGTTTATCTTTCTTTTAATAGAGATAAGGTACAAAAATAACCCAGAGATTAGAAGAAACTTGATTAAATAGAAACAGAAATGAGCTGGAGCACAGGTGTTCCTTTCGGGGGACATGGGCCAGGGAAAGGGCCAAACCCACCTGCATGGGCAGTCGGATGACCACCGACTTCTCAATGGCCTTGGCGGTGACCGTCTTGTAGTAGCTGGGATTCCCCGAGAGCACATCGATGAAGCTCAGCAGCGAGGTGACCGACTCCCCCTTGCGCACCGTCTTCAACGAGAGCGTGCTGCCATCGGCATTCGAGATGTACACATTGATCATGCCCGACTGGACGATGTAGACGCTATCGTCGGGATCGGTGATCTTGAACAGATAGTCGCCGGCCATCAGCTGCAGCAGCTGGGTGTGCTTGCAGAGGCGCAGGAAGACGGGCTTCTCGAAGTGCCCAAAGATGCGGATGCTTTGCAGCATGTAGAGGGCGTCGGGCGGCACCCGGTCGCTGCCCTCGATTGTCTCCTCCAGATACTCGGCCGGCGGCTCCACCGTCCGCATCTCCAGCGGCATATTGTCCCGCCGCAACTGAAGGATCCGGCGGGCAAATCGCATCACCGCCCGCCGCTTGTAGCCCTTCCCGCTGCTATACATCTGCCCGCTCACGTTCTTCACCTTCCGCAGCATGCGGCGCCCGTAGAACAGCATCTTGTCCCGCTTCCGGAAGCGCAGGCCACGCAGGTCGCCGCCGGAGGAGGTGACAGCGCTCAGGGAGCGGGCTATCTCGTCGCGCAGCCGCACCCGGGCCAGGTGCTTGAAGTATATGCACCAGGCGAACAGCAGAAAGGTCAGGATGAGCACGCCCAGAAACAGGTACATCTGTGGGAAGCATTGAGAACACCATAGAGATAATTAATTAAGATTAAGCCATCGTCACAGGAGCCTCACAATCGCAGTCACACTCACAGTCACCTTAGTGCTTAGAATTAAGTAAGTTCACTATGTATATATATATCTTATTTGATTGATCTCTGTTTAACTTATCTTTGCGGCTCAATTTAAATCGATCTCGGATGCAAGTGGTGACAGAGATGGGAGTTTACCGGGGTTTTGGCAGGGTTGCATTTCGGGCTTTGGGTGCGGTATCCACCAAAGAAAATACCAAATAAGCTAATAATAATTTTTAAAATATCTACAAGGCTCAGAAATAAATGTACCAATATGTCTAATAGTTTCCTTAGTTATCTTAACTTATATATATTCTAAGCCAAACAAAGCTATATATTTTCCTGAACTTAAGTAGCTCTTTTCACCTTTTATGGAACTAACCAAAAACTGTCTGCCTTAGTTATGGATTCACTTGGAAGACACCTTCGAAGGGAATATTTAAGTGACACCCACACCATTCTACATTAATTATTAAGCCAACACACTTGCGTGTTCCGAAAGAAAGATTTTGCTGTGTATATATAATGTAGAAACAATAACAATTAAAGTTTGGATACATAGAATCAAGAGACAACCTTTAATGACCCATTTATAGCTTTTTCAAATATTCAGTTTGAGAGATAATGGTAGAGAGAGATATAAACATTCGTTGTGGTTTTTCCGACACATGCTTATCTTTTTTTTATTTTCAGGAAATGCAATATACAAGCGATACCCAAGGCCCAGTCAGCCAACCGATCTTGAATTATTCAGCACGGAACACTTGTAAATGTTCCCAAAAAGCTCTCAATTCCCGAAAGTGTGACGCCCGTATAATCGAGCTCATCTGCGGGGTGTTTCTTGGGTTTTTGTTTGTACTGGCTGGTGTTTATACCCTTATGGAGGGATATACTATTTTGTTCACATGTTTGGGAACGTTTTGTTTTTAATTACTTAAAGCGGAAACGCTTTTGATCTAAGTCCTTGCAATTTCAAATTTTTTAACACTAAAAGTAACTGTTGATCAGGCACTGTTACCTTCACAACACAGCTGTTATGTGCATTGGATTGCTAGGTGCACAATGAGCGGTGTTATGCAGAGCAGAAACAGTAAAAGTGACTGTTGTTGCTGTTAGGACCACAACAGCTGTTAAGTATAAAAACTAAGCTGTTCGTATACATTGTGGTGAAATACATTATTTTAAACTACAGAGTATTACAGTATTCGAATTTCCACAAAGAGCTTTTTTTGTTGCTGTTTGATTTATGCATTACGCTCATAAGAACTTTGACATTGAAATGACGCCGACGCGTCGTCACTGCATTTGTTATTCAGTGCTCTTGTTGTTGTTGTTCCTTAATAGTGTTTGCGGTTAACAATAGTTGTTGCTGATAGTTTTCTTTTACTTTACGCGGTTGTTGTTGTTGATTATTTTCTGTTGTTGTCTCCAGTTTCCGCATTGTGCTCGCCTTTAGACATAAATATTCTACGTCTATATGTATGTAAGTATGTTACTTTTATTTATGATTGGAATTATTGTTGGCGTTGTTGTTGTTGTTGCAAATACTAGTTTTCGTTTACAGTTTATTTTTGCAACAGGTTTTCTTTTTATCAGAAAACGCCATAAATTCCAATTGGCTATCGTTCTCACACACAATTGGCATCAATGGCTCATTTGGTCTAATTGGAACCCGAAGCCACACGCATTCCCTCTTGGCAATCCAATTGGATTTACAAATGAGGGATCTGATCGGACATGGCAACAAAGAGAGAAAGAGAAACTCACACAAACATAGAAGCGAAAAAAAAGAAGAGCGGCGGTCACAAGACGGCTAAATTGAAGCGGTCCCAAGGGGTTAATTGAATTATTCAAAACTGATTTGGGCAGCCATGCCCCCCGATCCCATTCCCTTTCCCAATTGCACGTGCTTCTGATTAGCAACCGTTTTATTGGTATGTGACGTGTAATCAGCTTTTCAGCGGGGTCACACTATCATTATCAATATATATTGGGCCGTGAGCTTATCATGTGGCTACTGTAGCCAGTCGGTGACTTGTTTTTCTCCTTCTTTTCTTTTGGCTTTTTTTTATGCAAGGCCACAAAAAAAAAACAAATTACGATTTGATGGCAACAACAAAATAAAATCAAAACACGGAAGTGACGAAAAGAGATGCGGATGCGTGCAAGAGAGAGGCAGAGAAAGAGCGTCGTATCTATTGTTAGGAGAGGAACAGCGGGATCTTATCAGCTGGCGGAGACACAAACCAAAAAGTCAGCTTATAAGAAATCCTGCAACTAGCGTATCCTGAGTGAGGATCTAAACCACTCTGTACAATATAACAATTTCAGTTGTTAATATTATATTACTTTGCAGACATAGATTTCGAACAGTTAACAGGTGTTTTCAATACAAATATTTCATTTATTTTTTCCATAAAACGATTAAATCAAATTTCACAGTTTAAGATTCACGGAAATATGCTTTCTTTATTTAATTATTTTTTTGTACCAGATTTTATTTGTTTTTCGGTATTCCTCCACTCTTTTTGGGGTTGTTTTTTATTGGGAAGTCTTATCATTATCAGCACAATGTCAATTTTCTAATCAACTTAAACATCTAAAGCGCGTGGCTTTCAACAGAAAATATATTTATCTGCTTTTTCATGAACTTAAACAATAGAATTATCACTTGCTTAAACTTAGACAAAGTCCTAGCACAGCTGTTTCCATGCTTGTGTGATCTTTATTCTCTCTCTTATGTCTCTATTCACACTCTCTAAAACAGCTGCAGGCATTACGATCCACCCTTATTCTCTCTTCCTGTTTTTTTCTTCTCCTTAAGCTGCTATCCTGCATGACTTCAGCGTCTCGTCCCCGCGCACACACTCGCTTAACTGACTCACGCCTCTAAGTACGACAATAAACAAAGAAAGGGTGAAGTTCACTTACCGTTGCGCTGATCTGCTCGGAAACGTATAGGCACCACGCATCGGAGAAGAGCGTGTTGTAGCTGCCAGTGGCGCTGGCGCGCAGCATTTCCAGGATATCCATATCCGTCTCGCTTACCCTGCAGCAGCCTCTTGGACCCTAGTTCCTTTAGCCCTCTCGCTTGCTCCGCCTCGTCGTTTGTTTTTGTTGCTGCTCTCTCTGGCTTCCCGTTGCTATTGCTCTTGATATTATCGTTGTTGTTGTTGCCACGGTTTGTGTCCCGTTTATTTGGTAAATACGGAAGTGCGAAGAGCAAGGCAAATACGGTGAGGAAAGGGGGGCGGGGGCGGGTGCGTGGGCGTTTTGGCAGAAATCACAGCCCTTTGTTGTTGCTGCTGTCCTCCGTGTCTGGCTCGCTCGCTCTCCCTATCTATCTTGCTCGCTCTGGCTGATTGGTGACACCCCCGCCCCTCGTTTGTCTTGGGATTTGTGCAATTATTGTATTGCACGCGCCTCCAGCTTCCTCACGCACTTTACACACACACATACGTACCCGCAAACACACCTCACACACCCGCACACACACTCGAGCACAGCACCATCGAGCAGAAATTTTGATTTAAATTTTCTCTTGTTGTTTTTGTAGTTACGAACAAACAGATAATTTTGATTTATATTGTTCTCTCGCTCTCTCTTCACGGAGTCTTTCGTTTCCAATAAGAATTTTTTGTTGATTTTTGTCTAAATTTTTTAGGTTGTTCTGAAACTTGCTGCGACAGTCTCTGGGGCGGAGGGGAGTGGTGGGGGCGTGGCAGCGGCAATAGTAGCCTCCTTAATTTAGAGAGTCGATATTTGAATTTTGCTATATGAACTACAAACTAATAAAGTCAAAGAATATTTTGTTATTGGTTCTAAAGGTGATGGTAAAGTACTGTTCGTACAAACTGCTATTATGCTGAAATTCGTCCTAAAAAGTGCGGGTTTCTTCTTGCACGGCAACTGGTCACACTTTAGTATACAAGAACGTTATCAAACTACGTAAGGCAACGATAACGTAATCCATTAAGATAAGTAACAAAATCGTATTTTTTGTTATAATTTCGGGATAATTCTGAAAAGACTGGCTACATACTGCTGGAAACAAACTTATTCATCCTCAACGTTCATAACAATTAAAAAATAGGGGGTTAAATATAGAAGAAGTACTAATTAAATAATTAGAACTATACAATGCAAATGTGCTGACATTTCTTAAAGCACTGCCATTATTCTCATTTATATTATTTTTAAAACGTTAACTTATTCCCACAGAACGAAAATTTATTAAACAATAATCTCTGATATTAAAAGAACCTATGTTAGGAGAAAGCTAGGAAAGCAAATAACAATTTAAAAGCCAGTGAAAGTTTTGTTCATTTGTCAAATTTTATTGTTAATTTTAATAATAGTAGGATATTGTCTACTAATTGTTTTTTAGTATTTGACTTTTTTTAAGTTCTTACAGTTATAGGTAGGCTTATTTTATTAAGAAAAAACCAAAGAATTATTACATATACCTGGTGAAGCTGTTGAGTTTTATTATCAAACAATACAAATTGCTTAGGGAATTAATTGCAAGAAACAAATTTATGGCTTTGATAACGAAGCTACATATTAATTAATTATAAAAGAATAATTCTAATTGGTAGAAAACTTGTGTAATTTTGGTATTTTTTAGGACATGTTTCGCTTTAATGCGACACCGCTGGGCTTACATCTGTTAACAGCGACGACTGCGTTTCGGTGACAACTCTGAAGACAGCTCGCGCGCGCTGTTATAGGTTTTAAAATGTAAATATTGCGGAGAAGTCGAGATATTTCATTGAGTGACTTGGCATGCAGTCGAACATTAATTTGCGGCGCATAATTAACTACTCTTAAGATTACTCGGAGCCAAGGAGCCGTGAAGAGCGGAGACGATGATGGAGATGGAGTCGGCAACAGTCAGTGATTAACAACTGTAAAATCCAAAATCTGTATAAATATTCATGTGCTGTGTTGATTTAAAGGATTTTGGTGAAATCCAGTAACTCGACACCCACTGAACACCGAACAGCGAACAGCGAACAGCGAAGAGCGAAGAGC
The DNA here is from genome assembly GCA_008042775.1 of Drosophila pectinifera. NCBI lineage: Eukaryota > Metazoa > Arthropoda > Insecta > Diptera > Drosophilidae > Drosophila > Drosophila pectinifera. Next base: position 80,462 of record VNKC01003330.1, read on the forward strand.
GAAGAGCGTCGAGCACCAGAGGTCCGAAACTAACGTGCAACATTCAATAAAGATGCAAGTGCATTTAAAGTGCATCGCAAGTTATTAGAGCGTGCGGCACAGTCTCAATCTGAATCCGAATCTCGGCAAGCCAAGCAAAACGGCTGGGACGCGTCGTTTGGGTGGCCAGCTGCTTGCTGTTCGCATAGCCCCTTCGGATGCAGCTGCAATTAAGTATGCAATGCACTTAAGTTATGCACATTTCCTTTGCCCAAACACCGTTACGTTACGATTTCAAACCGCGCGCGAAAGTTACCAGAAGGTGCAGCTGCTACAGTTCTGTCGGCTAACATAAGCCCAATGCTGTTATCTCACAGAGGCATAAAAGTGACGCTCTTGTCGTCAGTGCCGATTACTCAGCTTTTTTTCTGGCTGCTGCTGCCTTTACCACACTGAAATAGAAAATACTCCTTTCATGTTTTACGTCAGGGTTAGGAAGGCTTTTTACGGTACTGATATATGTTCAAGCGGGCTCCGTTTTAAATATTTCAATAACAAACTTATGACAAATAGAGTGCGAAAAAAAAAAGGTTCTAAAGGTTCTAAACTAGGTTTCCAGAGCTGCTACCAGCTATGGCGGGAAACCAACTGGCATGCTAACAGTGCCATCTCCAGCGGGCCACTGCAAGTAGCTCGAAATCGCTCGCAACGGGTTCCGTTCACTCTCTCGCTCTCTCGGCTTTTGAGAAAGACCATTCGGCAGGCTTCGGCTCGGTTCGGCTTTTGAGTGGGCTATAAATACGAGTGCAAGCGAGCCATTCCAAAAAAAATTTTTACAGAATTTTGTTAAGAAACTGAATACAAAGTGCGAGCCACACAACAAATTTTTTGAAATTATAATTTTGAATTTGGCTTGAAAAGTGCCTATATATTTTACACAGCGGTCGTTCTCTATCTCTGCAAAACAAAATAGAACAGTTGTGCGCGCATGCGTCTCGCCTCTGCTCTCGCTCAGTCTGAAAACCTGCAATCAGAAATCATCTCGAATCGAATCGTGAAAATCCTTTTTTGCCATACGAAAAATAAAACAAACAGAAAAGTCGGACACAAAGCCTTCAGCCCAACTGACAACAAGAAAAATACTAATTATTTGCCGCTAATCGTGATTTGTTTACGTTTTTTTCTTCATTTTTTTTGTACTGTGTGAAGGGAGTGAAGAGCAAATCTAGCTGGCGAAAAACAACCGAAAATCCGAAAACCGAAATTCGAATTGGAAGTGAAGGGTGTGACAGACGCACGCACATACATACGGCATACGCACGCACACGCACAGAAACACCGGCTAAAAGGCAGACGAGACAAGAGAGCGAGTGCAAAATAGAAAACGCGAAAACAGGATAACACAGCGCTAACTAATACTATAAAACAAGCGGCAAAGTGACATCTATAAAAACAACAACAAAGGCAGCAGCAGCAGTGTCGGCAAAAGCAGCGCAGCAGCAGCTTCAAAAAGCGAAAATCAAGTAAAGGCAGAAGCCGAAGAGAGCAGCGAAGGAGCAGCGTAAAGAAAGTAAGTGGAATTCCTTGCCCAAAGATGGCTCTCTCCTCCCGTCTCCCCACTTTAACCAACTAGACTAGGGCTGAGCGCGTGTCGTGACACGAAAATAAGGTTTTTCAAACTAATTGTGGAAAAATTAAATTAAGAAAAGGGGACTCTACGCAAACAAATATAATGGTATTCTTCTTGAGCAAATTGTCTTGCAAATAAACGAGACCAACGTGATAAAGGAAGGATTTTTTCAATTTATACAAAGATTCTCAGCTTTTATTTAATAAAGAGGATACGACATAAAATATATATTTAAATCTCTCTTCCTTTTAATCGTGCGTTTATCGGGTTTTTGGCTTGAAGTATTTCTTTAATTGCCCAATGCAGCTCGAGCTCTTGTCGTGTTTTGTGGAAATTGTTGGGTCACGCGCCCATCTCTACTTGCAGACATCTTCTCGTGCAAATTAGACAGAGGGAGCAGCGCTGCGAACGCGAAGCCGGCTGCTGCTCCATTTCCAGGTGTAAAGCCAATGGCCACGGGTTTTACTCCACTCTATGCCACACCACTGCTGCCACTGCCACTCGACTCAACTCAACTCCGGTCTGCAAGTCATAAAATCTATGGCAGTTGTCAGTTCGCTTCGCTGGCTGTTTTTCTCCCATCTTTTTCACTTTAGCATTTCGTTTTGAGCTCACCTTCGGCAGCAGCGGCTTTGGCGGCGGCTTGCTGGCTTGGCTACCTTACCCCACCATTCCACCTTGCGGCATTGTTTTTCAGCCGCTGATTTTTCCAACCGGCTTTCGGCTGGCTAATTGCCTTGACATTGGCATTCAATGCTCTCTTTTTGCATGCCAGCCGCTCTCTCTCCGCTCTCTGCTCTGCAGTCACCGTACTCCACTCGGCACTCTCTTGCGCCTGCCTCCTCTCTTTGCTGACTTGTATCAATCATTCAAGTTCAACTATAAACAGACATAAACACGCAGTCAAGGTGCAAATCCCTCCCCCATCCCGACCCCTTTATAATTGTTTTTCTTTCTTTTATGTTTTTGCTGCGGCTGCTGCCGCTGTCATTTTTTCTTTCTCCCCGGCTAGTTGTTGTCGTCGGCGGCTGCTCTTGTTTACGTTTTCTCCTGCTCCTTTCGGCATTTGCCTTTCTTTGTTTCCAGGCTCTCAAACGCATCCCAATACGCTATTGTGAGTGTGTGTGTGTGTGTATGTATCCCAGCCGGTGTCTGTGCACGCCCTTCCATCCGTTTCTTCCGCTCCTGTCTATCCGCCCGTTTGTTCGTCCTTGTGTCCGTTATTCCGTCCGCTCGTCTCTGTGTTTTTCAGTCCGGCCATTCGTCTGTGTGTCTCTGTCCGGATGCGCGCAGGGCGTGTGCTTTATTGGCGGAGGACGTCGACTGAGGCAGAGGCAGAAGCAGAGGCTACGGTGGTCAAAAAATATGCAAAAACTTATATATTTTAAAGATGATAAAACTACTTCAAAGAATCAATTATACTTTATATTTAATGCCATATTTCGGCTTTAATATGTTTCAAAATTATTAGAAATTCAATGCAAACACAGCTGCCTGTTTGTTTGTCTTAATATTACACAGAGAACATCATATTCAATTATCACGAGTTATCATTAGTATCTCACGATCCGATGTCTGAAGATGGTATGATTATTCCAGTTCCGTTGGGTGAGTCACCACTGTAGCTGGAAAGTGTTCTTGTTTTTTTTTTTTGTTTTTTTGAGAGAGAGAAATCGCATTCAATTGGAAAATTGCAATTTGGCGTTGACAAACATTTTAGGATTTTGGACTTGGACCCATGGTGGGCTACGTACGACACGTCATGGGTATATATTCCTTTTGTTCTCCAGTTTCTCCTGCAGTTTCTGCCTCATTTCGCACACACCCACCACCAGCATTATCACCACCATCATCATCACCCCGATGCGTATATCCTGCCCTACCCCAGTAAAAATGGCAAATCAATAATTTTCAATGAGGATTTTGCATTTTAGCCCCGGCTTTCAGAGTGGGTGTGGGTTTCGGGATCAATTAGTATGCCAGGAGCGCTCGAAAAGTTATAGCTAACAGAAGACGGCGACGCTGAAAGACCCCTCGGAACTGAGTCACGTTTTATTTTGTTTTGTGATTGCCCGCCCCGTGTGCTAATGGCAACGTCTCCCATATCTTTCCTTCGAGTATATTATATATGCTTATGTCGCATGGCAATCGAATGCTTCCGCTGCGCGCCGGAAATCAGGTACACCGACAATGAAATCCCCGCCACCGTCGCTTCTTACACTACCGCCTTTATGGGAGTCCCCGGCCCCCAATCGTTTACCACCCATTGCGGGGCTGCCACTTCTTCTGCTCGCCTTCTTGGTGTTTTCGCAGAAGCCATTGTGGCAGCAGTCTGGGAGCTCCAGACTAAGCACATAGACAGTTGGGGGCAACAAATTAAGAGCCTTCCTTGCCCCGACTATGAAAAGTCAATGCTGCGGGTCAAAAATGATATATAAAGCCAACTTAACCATTTATGGTACTTTTATCAGCATCTTGTTCTATAACTAATACAAATTACAGTTTGTTTCATATGTTTAAAATAACTATCGCTGTCTTTAATAGGAATTTTGGTTAAAAAGTTTCGAAAATTGTATTTACCTGTATATATATATTTTTCAAACACTGCCATCATCTTGACCTTGACTGTATATATCCACTTATTTATCGGTGTGTGCCTATGTACTTGTCTGCTGATTTCGGCTGCATATGCTCGCATTACACCCCCGTCTTGTGTCACTCCTCGGCTCTCACCCTAACGGCAACTCCCATCCCCATCCCCATCCCCATCCCCCATTCTATCTGTCATCAATTGCAGCTGTCGCTTATCCTTGAACGCACTTTACGCACTTTACGGCTGTCCAGGGCTGGGGTATGTCTAGGGTTGGGGCATGTCTAGGGTTGAGCGGAATGCCAGCCAGTGGATAAGCTATTTATATATCCATCCATATATTGCCTGTGGAAATATTCACTCTGCCAATGCTCCTCCCTCCCAATAACTCAATTTTCTTTGTTCGATTGGTTTAAATGGGAATATAGATAGGTTATTTCATTTTAAATCTGTTATTTCATTCATTATAACAACTAAAATGTATGTATAATGTTAAATAAGAAGAAATGAGTACCCCTATACCCCGATAAGAATGTTTCCTTCAACTATTCCTTGATATTTACTTCCTTACTTCTTTGTTCGAAGTTACCAACCATTCCCCTGAAAATAAATCTGTTATTTCATTCCTTATAACAAATAAAATATATTTATAACATTAAATAAGAAGAAATGCGTACCCCTATGCCCCGATAAGAATGTTTCCTTCAACTATTCCTTGGTATTTACTCCCTTACTTCTTTGTATAACATCGGGTCGGCGGTAATCTGCAAGTACAGTTTCCCTTTCATTATCGCTTTCCGTTTACTTATTTACTTATAATCAGGCCCATTTAATTCCCACTTCTTTGTCCGATTCCAGGCAATAATCGTAATCCCTTTGGGGCATGGGCACAAAAGGGGTTCTGGCTCGGCTGGGGCTCTCTTTGGATTCTTTGATTCCAAGTTTTCTGGGTTTCTCATTTTATTTTCTCTGTGCTTTTTTGTACGCTCCCGGGTATCTGTTGCTGCTGAGTCATGTCCCCGTATTGTTGTTCCTGCTCGTTACTCCTTTTTTTTAGCTTTTCTTGTTGACTGGTTTCGCTTTCAACGGCACGCCCTGACTTAACCCTCTCTCTTGGCAGACCCAGTCCCTCTGTATGCCCAACTACTTGTGATTCACACTGCCTGCTCGGTTCTGCCTTTCTGCCTTTTCGCCTTTTCGAAACCCGACAAAAAAAACTCACTTATGGGCCATATATCAATGGCCCGCGTTGACTCCTCGACTTGTGGCATTATCAATGCAAATGGGCATGGCATTTCGAGATCTCGGCCTCGGGCGGGGGATCTCTGGATTTTGAAATTTACGGAGGCGCCCGTCTGTCGTCGTGACTGCACTTGCTTCCTTGCCTGCTTCCCGCCTTGCCACACAATACAAATAATTGATATGCTCTCGTGGGCCCGCTTTGCTCTCTGATTTTCTGCCGATGATACTCCCCATTGGGTTCACTGGCCTCTTGTCTCTCTCCCACTGCCACTGCCAGCATCGTCGCCGGGCCAAACATATCAGTCCGCTTCCGTTCGATAAACCGAAATGCATATAATTAAAAAGGCGGCGCGGAATTATCATCAAAAGCCACAAAGTTGCATCTGAAGAACAACGGATCCGAACCCGAATCCGGATGGAGTGACAATAATATGTGACAATTAAATGTCAAGAAGTATCTGTGATTAAGTTGAGTTATGGAAGAGTTCTTTTTAATTGAAATTTAAATTTAAATTCATAAAAATATATTTGAGAGTACTGATACCTTAAAGAGCATGGTTGGTTTCTTGGAAATGCTAAAGAATGTACTTCGAACCACTCTTAAACCTCTTCTGTACAAGAAACCACCTCAAAATCTAGTTCGATTTCTACCGTTCTTTTAGCTTAAAGCACTAATTACATAGGGGGAGAGTTTATCACAGGAATTCTCAGAGGAACTTCTCTATATTCAAACAATGAATGAAGCTAAGCCACTTTTTGACCTGTTCAAATATCAAACGCAAGCCTGGGAGCCCAAAAACCTGGCACTTATATCTCACTTGACAACCAGATGGACCAGTTGCGGTCGTCGTGGTCGTCGGTTTCGGATTCGTACTGGGAATTTGTCTCGGATTCAATGTGGCGCTGTGGCCTCCAGGTTTAATGCTGCTGGTGCTCTTCACCCAAAAGCATCTTTGGCATCTGGTTGCGTTTTTTGTTGTTGTCTTTCTTTATGGTTCAGTTTTTGCTGCAAGCCACTGCAACAAGTTTATCAGCGCAGCAAATATTGCAACTGCTGCAGCTTGCACTTGTGTGGCATGCGCCATTGGACACGCCTCCTTAAGAAAAATATAAACAAAAAGATTAGAAAAAACTGCAACAAAATGAATTTGTGGCGACACCTCTAAGTAAAGCCTCAGAGCCATTTACCATAAATTTAAGACAGAGAGCAAAAATACTTCTAAAAAATGGGAAAAAAGCTTTACAAACTGCTAAGAAAACTTTTAAATTATATACTTATATAGTTGACACATCTACCTAATTAAAAATGGGTTTTGTCGGAGGTTAAAATATGTTTTTAAACATTTTATGTTAAGTTTATGAATGGGCTTATTTATGGGTTTTAATACTGATATTTTATATACTAATGAGAATGTTCTTGTTACTTAGTTTAAGAATATTTAACGCCTATTAAAAATCCCCTAATAAATTCCTTAGGGAATAGTAAATATATATATATTATAATTAATATACTATATATATTAAAATATATTATATATTATAAAATATATATATATTATTAAAATAAAAGTACAACCCTTGTTAAGCCTAAAATTATATAAATAATGACTATTTTATAGGCGAATGTAAATGTATGAATACCATATATAGAAATTGGAGATTATCAGCAGCATTTGCAAGTAAATAAACCCATTTCTATTGTAGAAACTAAATCAAATCACCTGCGGTTGCTGCATAATGCAGTTTGGGGTTTATATATTTTGCTAAACTATGTACCTCAAGAGCAGCGGCACTTGACTTGGAATAATGCATAGTAATAATAATAATAAATTAGAATTGAATGCTGGCAGCCTCCTTTTCGAGAGATTCGTTTGAATCGATTGGCCCCAGCAGTCTTTTGCGGAGAGATGGAGAAATATTGATCCAGCGAAGGGGCAGCATTTTGTATTATTTTTTGCCGGAGGCATCGCATCTGTGCAATTTGCTTCGGTTCCACGATATTTATGCGCATTGTTATTATGTATTGAAAATGCGAACAAATTATTAATGTGCATGTGGAGCTGCGGACGGACTGTGGCAAGGGTGGGGGCTATATTCCTCCGCTCTGAAGATTTTCCAGCCGACTTTCCCGCGCTCTCTGTGCTGTCGCCGTCCACATAATTGGCGCATAAATCATTTTACCTGCTTCGCCGAGAGCGCAGCAGCGGTAATTTCAGTGTTGCCACAACACAGCAGCGGGCACCGTTAGCTGTTTTGCCTCAGATACTCCGATAGTCGGATATACATTTGTATCTGCTGCTGGCGTGCACAGATGCTTCCACACAGATGCGTTCAATAAACCAAACCTCCACTTAATTGCAGGCGGACCATCCCCCTCCCTAGTTTATTTTCTGTTGTATTTCTCCCTCGTCGGATCCGAAAGATACAAAAAAATGGAAAGAAAGAAAGCAAAAACCCGAAACCGTTTCGTCTCTTGTTTCGTTCAGTTTAGTCTGGCTTTTTTCGGTGGCTTTCATTGATTTCTCTATTTGAAATCACTCCATTTCATTATTGATTTGATTTTTTGACTGCCGTTCGTCGTCTTGTCGCTCAACTGTAAATTGCAGTGGATACGATCGCCTGCACGGCGAGAAAAATATTGCGAAGACGATACAAATTATTTGCATCGTTAGAAATATCATCTTAATTATGGCTATCAAACATAACATCAAACATCATTTTGTCACAATCAACGTCAGGCGTAGGGCTTCTAAAATTCCCAAGTACGAATTTAGCAACAAACTAATGTATAAACCTAGCAACAATTTTAATTTATTTTTATTTATTTTAAACTATTGACATCTTGACGGATGCCTTTTCTTATTTAAAGACTTTGGTTATTAAAAATCAAGCTTTGCCTGGTTAATTTTTTTATTGCTAAATTAAGCTTTGTTCCTATTTTAATTTCCTGGCATTCCCACAAATAAGGAATAATTTTATTAACCCCAGATGGAACGCAGTATTTTAATGCTCTTAATCTTGATTAAACAACGCCAAAACTCATAAAGTGAAATGAGATCAGCTCCGATTTAATTGGGAATAGGAAACGGTAAAATTGCTCTTAAGCATTTATGAATCGAAACATTTTTGGTATTCTCAATTTTTTCTCTATTCTTTTTTCGTGCCGTGCACATCGTAAAGACCAAGATCAGTTTGTTGTTATTTTCGGGTAGCGCCGTTGGGGATTCCGTTTGCCATCATCATCCCATCATCATCGGGCCCAGCGAATTTGCATGACAATGGCTTTTTTGTTGGAGTTGAAAGCTTAAAGCCAAAAGTTCGATTGGCGAGCTGTTCTAACGGTGTTTTCTTTTATTTTTTTTTGCCTGGCGAAATATATAGAAATTTTCATAATTTTGGAGTTTTTTTTATGTCCATTTGGGGACTTTTACTTTTTGTTTTTTCCAAGCCATCATCGTAATAATTGATTGCTGCACTTGTTTTGGCGCTTTCTAAAAATGCAAAAGGCCGCAGAAAAATTACACACTACAAACTAAAAACTAAAGTAAAGAAGAAAGAGAGAAAGAAAAGCTTCGGCTTGCGGTTGGTAATTATAAAACAATTGGAAAGGTGACCCGCTGAGTTGAGTCGATTTTAGTTGAGTGGCTCGGCTGCCGTGACAAACGATCGGGCGAACGCCGGTTATAGACCCGAGATCGCTTGATTTCATTGTTAATTGAATTGTGGTATCGGTCTCGGTCTTGGACTCGGTCTCGGTCTCGGACTTGGTCGCCGTTGTTGTAAGGCTTCATTATGGATATGTAACAATTTGCCATCACGACATCATGTCCGCTATTATCCTAACTGGCCATGGCCATAATCGATTCTATATAGCCTGGGCCAGCATAACTGCAAAACAATCAACATCTTTGGCCGGAAAGTTTGAAAATTCTTCGGGGGGCCAGCGCCAGAGAGCATGTAAATTCACCGCCAAAACACGAAGAAAGTTGTTTTCCCCTTTGTTTTGCTTGAAAAACAATAAGCAACCGCAAAATGTTTTATAAATAACAGCAGGCCCAAGGCAACGCTCATCAAGCCGCTCAAGAGTGTGTGTAAATGCTTTTGCATCTCGCCATATTCCCTGGCCACAATTCACATTTTGAGTATCTTTCGCCCAAGTCGCTGCGATGTATATACCCTAAAGCCAGAGTCGGCCTTATAATGTTTCCATCGAGTTGGCCAAGCGTCGGAAAACTAACTTTCATCCTACCCCCAGCATTAACTTTCCTCAAAGCTTTTCCTTAAACCGTAATCGGTCTCTGTGGAAGCCGACAGATAATTTCTTTTAATACGGTATTATGTGTTTTTGGAGAATGGCAAGAAGAAAGGATTTTAATTATAATTCCTGTCTATATAAAGGATTAATCTATAGCAAAGGAAAAATAATTTGTTAGGCAGGAATATTATATTTTTAAATTGAATATGCCTTCAAAAAGCTTGTACTTAATTTATAGATCACGATTTATAGATGGGGAACCTGACCTATACCAAAATTTCAGATTTGATCAATTTTCCTACAACAAAATCAGTTGAAATTTAAATGGCGATCTTAGTTTTAATTTACCAATAAGAGGAGAGCCCTTATATAAAACCCACAGACTGCGGACTTGAGCAAACTATATAATAAAGTCACATACCAAATTTCCCCTATATTGGCAGTGGTAAAAATGATTTTTCCTAAATTCCTTTGAGGCTTTATATAATAAAGTCACATACCAAATTTCCCCGATATTGGCAGTGGTAAAAGGGATTTTTCCTAAATTCCCTTGAGGCTGCGAGGGCTTCCAAAAGAGTGTTTAGGGTTTCGGTGGGCCTGTCTTTCTCGTCTGGGTTGGCTCCTTGAGTTTGTTGCGCCGCATTCTTGACAGCCATAAAAGTCGCGGCACGAACAGTCCGCTCCGCTCGGCTCTCACTCACACCACAGCACACGGCCACAATGTGCAGCGCAGTGCAACGCTTGAGAGCGCGTGCGCGCGTGCGTCAGAAGACTGAGAGAGTGAGATGGAGCCCCGTGAAGGTGCAACAGAGACAGGTGGAGTGACATGAGCACATCGTTAACTGTAGCAGGCGCTGACTGTGGCAATGTTTCTATTTCAATTTCTTGCAGAAGAGAGGCTCTGCGTTCGCCTCGCCGCAATTCTTCGGGGGGCCCCAGTTGGCGTCTCGTTAGGTGTATCTCTGTATCTTTGTGTCTGTATTTTTAGAATGCCGCTGCTGGTGCTCCATTTGCCGAGCATTACAGTAAAATATACCGTATGCTGCAGCATATTTCAACGATTAAATGTTATAAAAGAGCTGCTTTATATATATATATATAAAAGAAGAAAATTCGCAATCGCAGCCGCACAATCGATGCCTGCTTGCTCGTCGTTGGCCTCTGATTTATTGGCCTCTGATTTATAATGGCATGGAAATAATGGGGGCCAAAGCACAGGCCCATTGTAGCCGACTCTCTCGTTAAAGTCTCATTAGTTTCTTTTACAGCTTTTACACCTCAACTGAATGGCTTTAAGCCGCTTCTGTCATTTATGTAACAGACGCATTTGTGACAGCTTCAAGTACAATACAAATGGGGCAGCTACTTCGCTTCGCTTGGCCATTTTTTATTCATTGAAAAATAGATTAAATAACCTTTATGCAACCTATTTTGTAAGGGAATTAATAATCTACATTTTATATTGTTTCAAGGAAAGTTGTAAGAGAGCAAAATTAAGAAACACGAACTCCAAATTATTTAAATATATACAAAAATATAAAAGCTTATTTAAAACGTTACAAAGATCTGGTCAAAGTTAAGCAGTTTGGTTAAACAGCTGTTTCCGACCTTGCCCAAGGTTGAAATCAGTACCTGACCGAAATATTTTCAAATCTGTAATAGGAGCCTATGGTTTTCCAAAGAAGAATTAAATGAAGACCAAACAAAGAGGAATACGAGGGCAAAGCTGGAAGTCTGGAAAATGGAATATGGAAACGGAGATGGAGATGGAGATGGCAAACAGCTGCACTGGAAACCTGCAGCTGGAGCTGGAGCTTCTTGGATACGCGATCTGTTCGCATTGTTTAGATGCGACTGCGTTTATCAGTCAGCAGCTAGCTAGCTGCTGCTGCTGGCTAGCTTTACCGTTATCATTAACAAGCCAACAGCCACGCATGAGAGCGAAACACACGCAAAATAAAAGCAGGTTGGGCGTCAAGAAGGAGAGGTGGAGGAGGCCGACGCAAAGGCAGAGGAGAAAGGAGAGAGCCAGAGGAAAATGGGGGGGAGAGGCCAGGAAAGTGGAGAATGGGGAGAAGAGAGAAGAGAAGGCGGAGAGACACGTCAATTGGTGAAAGGTGCGCGCTGGATGCGATAAAGCTTCCATCATATTTTACATTTTCGTAATTTGCTAAAAGCACATACACACATGCCCCCCGTGTGTGCGGGGTGGTGTGTGCGTGTGCAATTTCATTTAATTAGATTGCGTTTTAATAATGCCACACACATTCGCACTCACACTCACATCACAGTAGAGATAAAGGCCAAGATACACCATCATACATAAGTGTATATATACATATGTGCAATACATACACAAGCGACATTCAATCGCCGATATTGATAGTGTAATTTAATTGATTTGCGAGCAGAGCAACAAGCAGAAGCAGCAGCAGCAGAAAGAATAATAATGAGCAGACAAGAAAAACAAGGGAGGTCTCAAGATCGAAGCTCGAAATACCCTTGAAATTCCTTATTTCTGTGATGGCAATGCTTTATCATCATCGGAATGAGCTGAAACTTGAGGAAATTCTATATAATAGTCTTAAAATGCATCATGTTAAAAATGGGGACAGCCACAATAATAAATACAAAGTTAGGATAAGACTGCTATAAGACTGGATGGCTCTCAAGCTGAAGCTGACCTTGAGCTGGGATACCCTCCTCCGAAGGCAGGGTAGCATAGACAAGACCGCCAGAGCCGAATCAGAGCCACTTGGCAACATCTCAGCCTGGACACGAACATGGATGTGGATGGTGGATGTGCATGTGGATGTGGATGGTGGATGATGGATGTGGATGTGGAGGTTCGGTTAGATGTTGGACTGCATTTGTTCCGCTTGGCGATGCCCGGCACTCCATTTGCAGTAATTGGCGCTGCTCTTGCTGGTGCCTCCAACCCAATAATGATAATGATGATAATACAATGGCTTAGCTATAGCTGAAGATATATAGCCGCAAAGACGATGATGACGAGGCTTCTGCAAACTGCAACAACGGTGCCTAACTGTGTTATGTGTTTGCCTCTGGCCAACACATTGCTCTGTCTAATTGTTTGAGGACGCGTCTCCGAATCGGAATCTTCTCTCTCTGCTGAAGATTGTGTTGCTGTGCAGCCTGACCCCTGGGGGTCCGAAAAGAAACGTCCAAGGCACACACATGGCCAGAGTTGGCAACTGCAGGAAAAACCCCCAACCCGTTTGCATAATTAATTATGATTTGCGTTTGGCCAAGAGTGTGCAAATCGGTTGCTTAAGCGGCTACAATTAATTTTTCCAGCGAACTTGTTCAAACATTTTCGCCTATCGAATTGCATTTAGCGTGAAAACAAATGGCGAAAGGTGGAAGAGTGGCAGAGTGGAAGAGTGGAAGAGTGGAAGAGTGGAGGAGAGCGAGCTTTAAGCTGACGAGGCAGCATATATAGCGAGCGTTGACTCCTAAAAATCAAGCAGATAATCCGGCACAAAAAACAATTTCCTTTGGCTTTCAAACTTGAGCTTGATACTTTTTATTTTGATATATATTTACTGTAACAAGTAAGACTATTATCTTAACAAGACATGCAAGATCTCCCCAAGATCCATTACTTAAATTGAGTTAATAATTAAAAAGGTTTCTGGGCCAATTATAAATTGTATTTCTAAGCAGATCCTAAAGATATTTTTTAACGATGATACTATGATAAACATGCATGACTTGAATTAGTTTAATTATAATTAATATAAACCCAAAATCTGGGCCAAGAACCTTTTTATTTGGGTGGGGCAGCTAATTAAAGAATGGCTTTTTAAGGAGATAAAGTCTACAATGTTCTTTTTACTACTAGGTAATTTTTCTTTATATGTACAAACTCCGTTTCGTTTTGGCTTTTATATTTCCATTTCCATTTGATGATAATCTGCCATCTGCGATTTGCTTTTAAGCCAACGCCCAGGCCATGGCTTTTTCTCTGCCTCTATTTTTTTTATTTATTTGCTACTGTGTCCGTCCGTCCAGGAGCCAACGCCTAGAAATAAAATGTAAAAAAGGAAACGCTGGAGTCGCTGTCACGCTTTTGTCTTCGCTCGCCGTTTATCGCCCCTTTGTGCTGTTTGCCTTTTTGAGAAATTAGAATGCAAAATCCAGCCCAAGCTCATCAGCACCCCTTTAATTTCCCCCTGGAGACTCGCACAACATACACACACCTTTTGTGTCTGTCCCTGCGTCTGCTTCTGCTTCTGCCTCTGCTTCCCTCCTTACTTATTATTATTATTACTGTGCCCCCGTGACTGCTTCCCTTTCCCCCCTTTTTTTGTTGTTTTATTATTTATTTAAGTTTTTTCTCGGCGTTCTTAATTTATGTTTGGCGTTACTAGCTGCTGCTGCTGCTTTTTGCGGGAGTTGTTGACTCATACGGGGCCCGGCGATTCATAAGCTCTGATTAGCAGGCACGCGTCACGCTAATGAGTGGTTCTTGTTATTTCTACTGATTCCCTGATTATGTCTATTTATTTTAGTTTTATCATTGTAGTGGCTGCTTTCCTTGTTGTGGCTGCAATTAGTAGTAGTCTAAATATTGTGCCAGCTGCCGATGGGCCACACACAATACAAAAACTGCACTGGATATCAGTGGTTATCCGCTGCAAGCTAATCTCTGGGGCCTTTTGTTGTTTCAGCTTGTTAAATATTGATTATTGACAACAAGCCACTTAGAATATTGTATTTGTTGGTTGGCAAACTCCACTTAAATTAACGGGGAGGAGTTTGGGGTAAATTCTACAAAAAAGTTTAGAGGTATTATATATAATATATATACTATTTATATTTAACAAATGCAGCTTTTAATATATAATTTTATCTGAAATGTGCTTTTAATTTTAATTATATTATAAAAGTCATAATGTTGAAGTTATCAATGTTTTTATATGGAAAAATTTATTTGATATTGATAAACTAACTTTCCGAGTACTTAAATATTTCTTTTATCTTGGGCAAGATTTATAGAATATGCTTTTTTTTAAACAATCTATTAATATTATTCTATAAATATTATAAAATTCAGAGTATCGAAGTTTTTATATACCAAAATCGATTTTAAATCGATAAATATAAAGCTGACAAGGAGTTTTTCTAACCAAAAGTTGTATACCAAGTTATAAGCTGGCGACTTCTAGCCTCGAATTAATGACCAAGGACGTTTGCTGAGAGTCTTGCCAGCAAGGTGTGGCTTCGTCCCGGCTTAGAAAGCCAACGCACCTGCTTCGAATGCCTTCGAATCTATCGCAGTTCGCGGCTTGCAGTTATCGATGGCACGATAGAAGTGTCATCGCTGCTTTGACAGCCTGACTGCTGCCTGCTGGGTTCGAATTTATTGGGGCTCGAAGGGGGGCATAGGGGGCAGCAGGGGCGAAGAAGGAGGAGGTTGGACCTGCGACATGTGTCGCCATGTAATGCAAATGTTATCTGCATTTCCTGTTGCGATGAATGGCAATGCCTTGGCTTGGCACAGACAAATCCAGAGAGGGAAGACTCGTCTGGCGCTGGAAGGAAACCCACTGCCTGGCTACTCAACATGCAAGCGGCAGACAGAGCTGGAGGAGACCGTGGAGAGACCCCGTCTGACAGGCTGTCTTCCAGTCCTGTCTCCACATAAATCTTGCACGCAGTCTTCAGTCTTCAGTCTTCAGTTTTCAGTGTGCTTCGCCTCTCCCCGCCTCGTCTTGCCTGACAAAGTGTTAATCAATCAAGCGGAGAGTTTTACATAATTGGACGCATAATCTGTGTTATTTTTTGTTGTAATACCCGGTATATTTATTTTTAGAAAATGCAAAAATAAGAAAGTCTTTTCATATACAGTTTTGATCACAAACTTAATCAATTTGATTGGTTTTCAGCCATCACTCATCCATGCATCTGTGTTTCGTTTTGCAGGCATTGTTCTCATTGTGAAATAAGAAGCCGGAGTCCGGAGACAGCCCCAAGATTGCTCCCATTAGCACCATGAACGGCCAGGGCTGCGAGCTGGGCCATAGCAACGGGGACATCATCTCACAGAACCAACAGAAGGGATGGTGGACCATTGGTGTGATTAATGGCCAGCACAAGTACATGACCGCTGAGACCTTCGGGTTCAAGCTCAATGCCAATGGCGCCAGTCTGAAGAAGAAGCAGCTGTGGACGCTCGAGCCCTCGAACACCGGTGAAAGTAAGTCTGAAAATCACTATCCTTGCAACTAGAGCTTGAAAGGAATCGAGGTTAATCGATTTTAAATCGAATTTTGCTTGTATAATCGAGTACTTTGATTCCTTAGTTTTATTAGAAACTTAGCCAAAACGATGATGTATTATAATAATACTATCAATTATTATACCATAATCTCTCCCTTTTAGTTAATTCCGTGTTTATCATGGAATTACTCAGATTAGATATGGGAATGATGTCACTAATAAGGCTATACAAATTATGAATAAATAATTGCTGAAAGGATCACTAGTTCATTATGACTTTGCACTCTGATTGAGCATAAGTTGTGTGTTTTTTTTTTACTTAATGACACCTGCTGCCGCTTCCCACGATTGCGATTGCGGTTGCCAATATCGGTTTAATCGGAATAATCGATGACACACCTTTGCCTTTACATTGAATATCCATGCGGCCCCGTTATCTGTGCTTCTGATAAGCAGACGTTAATCCGACTGCAAGTGATTTTTTTTCGTTTATTTGTATTTTGATTTAGTTGTTAGTTGGGTTTCGTTTTTTTTTTTCTTAATATATTTCAACCAGTGGCCACAACTCCTGGGGCTTAAGTGGTGCGGAGTCGAAGCCATTTGCCAAGCCTAATCACTATCATCTTGGCCAGTTAGTGGCGTCTTTTGCTCGCCTTTTTCTTGGCTTTTTTCCTAGCTTTTTTCTTGCTTTTTGTTGTTGTTTTATTTTCGTAGCATAAATCATTGGCGGTCTGGGATAATTCCAGTTGCACTAATTTGACGGTGCCGGAGAGTAGAAAACAAAGCTCCTCACGAATTTGGCATCATTTATCAGGCAACAAGCGGCTGGCTGCAGTGGAATTGCAATTGGATTTGGAGCTGGACTTGGCTTTGGCTTTGGCTTTGGAGTTGGCTTTAAAGTTGGACCTGACTCGAAGTTGGCTGTCCGTGGCGAAACAAGCAATTACAATTAAAGCTGGCAAAGCAACTGGTTTTTATTTTGCCGCACTCCTGGTCGTTGCCACTGGGCAATTAATAAACATTTTCTTTAATACCAAAGCCATCAGTCGGAGGCACTCGCCAGCATTCGTTGTTGGCCATCCAAATTGAACATTTCTTGCTCGTAGCCAACTGAAACTGAATCCTGACTTATATTACCTGTTACGGGGGATTGGATTGGAGCAAATGGCTTAATAATAGCATTCAAAATGTTTGGAAAGCGAGCCAAATCCCATATCGATAGGATCGATGTCAAGGCATTAACTATCGAATTTGTTTGCTCTCTAATTTGGCAAACAAAATATAAGGATAATAAATTAAATACAGATTAATTAATACAGTTTAAGCTTATCCCCCTGAGAAGGCATTAAATTAATCCTGAAATGGTTTAAATAAAATGAAAATGATAATGAAATAAAATCGGGAAATTGTGGATCAATATCAATAACTGACTATCGTTGTCATCGAGTATCATAATCATCATCATTTCGATTATTTAAATGCTCTCTAATTTGGTAAAAAGGAAGTAAGTAATGCAGCTCAAGTTTATCCTTTAGCTAGTCAGATTTATAGTTATAATTCCCAGCATACATGCCTTAAATAAATTATTAAATTGAATTAATTTAATTACATTCACTACCAACATAATTCTTACTTACTTACCTACAATCTTCTTGCCATTACCAGGTATTATCTACTTACGATCTCATCTGAACAAGTACCTTTCGGTCGATCAATTTGGCAACGTGCTGTGCGAGAGCGACGAACGGGACGCGGGCAGCCGCTTCCAGATCAGCATCAGCGAGGACGGCAGCGGCCGCTGGGCGTTGAAGAACGAGTCGCGCGGCTACTTCCTGGGCGGCACTCCCGACAAGTTGGTCTGCACGGCCAAGACGCCCGGCGCCAGTGAGTTCTGGACGGTGCACTTGGCCGCCCGGCCGCAGGTGAATCTGCGTTCCATTGGACGCAAGCGGTTTGCCCATCTCTCCGAGTCGCAGGACGAGATCCATGTCGATGCCAACATTCCGTGGGGCGAGGATACGCTGTTTACCCTCGAGTTTCGTGCCGAGGAGGGCGGACGATATGCCCTGCACACGTGCAACAACAAGTGAGTAGAGGCCCCGAGGCTCTAGAAACCTTACTAATTATTTTCCCTGGTTATCTCCACAGATATCTGAATGCCAATGGAAAGCTGCAGGTGGTGTGCAACGAGGACTGTCTGTTCAGCGCCGAATATCATGGCGGACACCTGGCGCTGCGCGATCGCCAGGGCCAGTACTTGTCGCCAATTGGATCGAAGGCGGTACTCAAGTCACGCTCCTCGACGGTGACACGGGACGAGCTCTTCTCGCTGGAGGATTCGCTGCCCCAGGCCTCCTTTATTGCCGGCTTGAACTTGCGGTATGTGAGCGTGAAGCAGGGCGTCGATGTGACGGCCAACCAGGATGAGGTGGGCGAGAATGAGACGTTCCAGCTGGAGTACGATTGGTCGGCACATCGCTGGGCCCTGCGCACCACCCAGGATCGCTACTGGTGCCTCTCGGCAGGCGGCGGCATCCAGGCCACTGGCAATCGGCGGTGCGCCGATGCCTTGTTTGAACTGATCTGGCACGGCGACGGATCGCTTTCGTTCCGGGCCAACAATGGCAAGTTTTTGGCCACCAAGCGGTCCGGCCATCTGTTCGCCACCTCGGAGTCCATCGAGGAGATAGCCAAGTTCTATTTTTACTTGATCAATCGGTAAGTTTATGCCTGCAGTTCTATTTGATCCTCTCCAGCTAATGACTTTGGTTTTCTCTTTCGCTGCCAGGCCCATTCTTGTGCTGAAGTGTGAGCAAGGATTCGTGGGCTATCGCACGCCCGGCAACCTCAAGCTGGAGTGCAACAAGGCCACCTATGAGACCATATTGGTGGAGCGCGCCCAGAAGGGTCTGGTGCATTTGAAGGCGCACAGCGGCAAGTATTGGCGCATCGAGGGCGAGAGCATCTCGGTGGACGCCGATGCGCCCAGCGATGGATTCTTCCTGGAGCTACGCGAGCCAACCAGGATTTGCATAAGGTTGGAGGATCTCATAGCCCAATTTCACTGTCAAATGGTCAAAATAATAGCACTCATTAAATATTGTACAATTTGTTCTATATAGTCCGTGATTTCATAGATTAGTGGGATTACTTAGGAGCTAACCTTTAGCTTTTTAATAAGTTTATGTTGAAAGTTGTTTTCTCCTCCATTATTTATATAAAATTCAGAATTGTATTCAGATTAAGCTGAATAGTGTGACTAGAATGGACATAATTTCCGATAATTACTTTAATTATACTGATAGAAGCTATTGTGTTATCTTAAAACTAGTTTGTACAATTAACCATTATTATTCTGACCAAACGCTGTAAATTCCTCTTAAATTGAATGCTAAACTTGATTACTAATGTCTGGCTTTTATGTTTTCGCAGGTCGCAGCAGGGCAAGTATCTGGGCGCCACCAAAAACGGAGCGTTCAAGCTGCTTGACGACGGCACCGACTCGGCCACCCAATGGGAGTTCTAGGGCGTCTGTTCCCAACCATTCCGGTCATCAGTATCACATGTCCCACTCCCATGCCCAAAATCTCGATGAGAAGCTGCAGAGCAAGTCGCACAAGAATTTGATCCTAAAACAACAATTAAACGAGAGACGACGACGAGTGAATGGAGATGCAATTGAAAAATTTGAAACATATATATATATATTTATTATATATATATAAAATAAAGATAATGATAAAGATCTACGTATACATATATAGAAAGAGAGATTTTTTTTAAACACACAACCAACCTATTTAGCTTTTTATACGTTTTTATATACGATAATATGAAATGAATCAAATACGGCAACAAAAAGGTTTGATTACAGAACTTTTGTTGCCAGCGAGTCCTTCCGTTTTTTATCAAACAACAAAATATATCAGCAACTAAGCAAGAGCAAAATTAAGAAAATAATGGTTATATAACAAGCACATCATATATACACACACAACCTATAAAATAAACATAATCAAACGAGATTGAAAGAAATTAACAATTAATATAAAAGAGAGATTAGAAGAGAGGAGAGGAGACAAGAAGGGAAGAAAGAGCAAGGAAAGCATAATAAATGAATGAGAATGAAACAAAAATTATATAAAAATAAATCAACACATATTCCTATAAATTTATTTATATATATTTATATACATATTGATATGAACACTGACCCACACACATACACACACACACTCACACACAGACACATTGACACACACACCACACACAAACACTGAAGCAAGCAATTTTTAATACGCAAAACCAACATTTTAGTAGCTAAGCAAAAACCTTAAAAAATTAATCTGTAATAAAAAAGAAAAAACGAAAAAAAATAAAAGAAAACAAATCTCTCCGTACGACGATTTTGCAATGGAATCAACTCCAACTATATATCTAACATATGTATGCATATATATATTGAATTAGTTTTTTGTTATTTATTTGCGTCAACCCTTTCTTAATTAATTAATTAGTAATCGGTTTTTTTTTTAATTTGTGCACTTCAACTCGAAACAAGAAAGAAAACAAAACTCAACCCCAATTTAGTTGCTAAATCTTAAAATGGAACAATTTTGTATGATACATATGAAATATATACATATATATACATGATTTTGTTTGCTGGGATTTTTTGGGATTATTTAATGGGAGGATAGTCTTAAAACAAAATTTTCAGATTTATTTATTATTTTCTGGACATTTGAATACAAATCATTAATTTTAATAGCTGTTGGCAACTCTGCTCAAGTTCGACTTATTAAATTTAATTGAAAATGTTAATTTAATGTTCTTCTCTAGTTGCATTAAATTTATTATTATTTAAAGTCGGTGTATATTTTACGAATATGCTTTAAATTCACTGTATTTATATTTAGTCAGATTTGGCGACGTTGCAGCCTATGCAACTCTGCTTAAGTCCTTACTCAATTTAATTTATTAAAAATGATTAATATCACGATTAAATATTTAATGATATTAAATGATTAATAGTCATTAGCTTGTGCTATTATATTAAAAATCTTCCAATTAACTATTGTTTCTTTATATTGATTGTAAAGTATGATTGTATGTAGTATTGTATTGTAGAGTCAAATATACATACATGGAGCTGGCAACTCTGCTTTTGATGCAACTCTGTTGGTAACATTAGTGACAAAAGATCACTTCCTCAGTGTCCTGTTCAGGCCAACTCTCACTATAAATTCAATAAATAATAATTATTTTATCAAGTAATGAGTAAATGTTTCTTATTTTGTAAAAAACTTTAATTAAATAATGCTGCTTAAAGCAATTAATTAAAAATTATTTCCAAGTGCCTGTTAACTCTGAAAATATGCTTACAAATTTTGAAGTTACTTACTTCCTTGATAAATAGCTATTATTATTTAATTTGTTTTAGTTTTTGGTTACAAAGTTGTGCAAACAACAATCGAGTTGTTAGTTAATGCATAATGCATTAAGTCGGCGGGCGGCCAGGCTTCTGACGGTTGGCCTCCTCCTGCAACGCCCACGGCCAGAGGAGGCCGGCCGGAGTCACCGGAGTCAGCACCTGCAACGTGTGCAGAAATTGGTGCCAACTGTCATAACAAGATGGGGCAGGACTTCCCGAGCAACAGCCAACCACTCGGTGGAACAATGCGGCGGGCATGGAAATGGGACTCCACTCCGACTGGGACCGAGTTGGGTTGGCGTCCAACTGCCTGCCTCCGCCAGGCAATAATAATTCGCCAGTCATTGACAATGTCGGTGCCATAATGGCTCTCCACTGGCAGGAGGCAGGAGGCAGGCCGGCAGCCCCGCTGTTCTGCATGTCCATCTCCTTCTCCCGCCGGCCCTTTTTGCTGCTGTCCTTTGCTGCACTGCGTCGTCCTCGTCCTCGTCGTCCTCGTCGTCGTCGTCGTCGCTGACAAAAACGAAATGACAGAGGGCGCGCGCACACCCGACACCTACAATTGTCAGCGTCGTCTAAATGAATGAATTAAGTCAGCCCCATGTGACATAACTGCAATGGCCGGACTCGGGCCAAGGAGCAGAGGCCACTGCCAGGACACCAGCAGTAGCAGCACCTTCTCCAGCTCCTCCTGCTGCTCTCCCTCCTCCATCTCCGCCAGCCACGTTGCACATTTGCCACATTGTTTTGTTGTTGTCTTTCTAGATGTCCCTGCACCGTGGTTGGCTTATTTATTTATTATTCTATTATTTACTCACCTACACAAATAATTAGAAACTTAGAAATAGTTGAGAGGCTAAACAAACTGATAAAATAGTAGGTCGTCAGTGCCTTTGTTTTAAAATGCTTTTTTGCCTTAATTGCAACTATGGTTTCTATTAAACAAAATGTATTTAAAATTTCAAGTAATTAAACAGACATTTAGATATTATTTAGAGGCTTTTTAACAAAATGTATTTAAAATTTAAACTAATTAAGCAGACATTTAGAAATTATTTAAAGGCTGGTAAGAAGGTCTTCAATCTTTCTATAAATTAAATACAAATTTATAAAGGAAATGGCAAATAATCATATATTTTTAATGAGATTTCAAATAAGATTTTTAGTTCATTAACAAACAGAAATCATTAATTGGAGTTTCTTGTTATTTATTTATTTATTTTTATTTATTTAATATTAAATATATAGATGATTCTAACCAAGTTATTTAAATGGCTATATTTATGTTACCTTTTTAGGTTGACAAATCTTCTTGAAATATTATGGCCGCTTTAAATAAAAATAAAGTAATGATAGAACTATAATAATATCCAATGATCACTGATCTCAGAGTGGAGACCACTGTGCATCGTGCTGCTGTTGTGATTACGTACTGCACTCGTGGTGCACAATGGACAGCGACGATGACAATGACGCCAGGGCAAAGTTATATGGCACACACGTAGGGCAACTCCTCCAGCAACCGCCCACGCCCACGTCCGCGTCCAGGCCACTCCATCTCCGTGCCCCCCACTCCCCAAGTGGGGAGCCAGCCCTGGCCAAACGACTTTGGCGCAGGACAATGGCGGAATGCAAATGGCACACGGACGTGGGGATAGATGAACACGGCGCGAAAATTTATTTCCAACCGTTGGCCGCTGGCCGCCGGACTTGTGCAATCAGGCAGAGTCGGGGGGGGGGAGGCTGGAGATTGAAGGCCGAAGCCGGATCCGGGACAGCACGTATCCAGCCGCCAACTTGCCCGGCAATTTGTGGCAGTGCAGACGGCCGCCCGCCCGTCAATTAAGCAACAAAATGGGCGCGACCTCGGCTCCTGGCTCCTGGCTCCTGGCTCCTGGGTACGGAATCCTGGCCCATGTCCTGGCCGCCATTAAAACCGAGAAATGCCAGTGACGAAGCGAATGGAAAGAAAGCACAGCAGGCACGACCCGCGAACTGAATCCCGGCCAGCAACATTTTCCAGCGGATTTTCCCGAGCTCTTATTCTGCTGCACATTTCGCAACAAAGTTGCGCCAGGAGTAAAGTGCCAGGAGCAGCAGCAGCCCTACACGCAGAGAAAAAATGCTGCAACTGCTAATTAGGGATATGTAATATTATTATCATTGGGAGAAGATCAAAGCAAGGAAAGCCTGTAAGGTATGAAGTTGTTAAAATGGAACTTGAAGTCTAGCAGCAATCCCCATGTTCCCTGGTTTATTTTATTTTATTTTCATAATTATATGATTAATCATAATATTTTTAGCTGTGTAAGAACCGGACTGCAGACTGTTTGCCAAAGTCACAAACTTTATGGCTCCATTGCTCCATCTCGGGGCTTTCAATTTCCTTTTTGCATTTTTATTGTTTAGCGGAATGTGTAAGGACATCTCGAGGCGACTCCGCCTGCTTGGGCTGCAACGGCCCAACAAGTGGATGTCCGTCCGGATGGGGGGGGGGCCACTCTGGCAAACGCTGCTCGTTAGCGGGACGATGGCCGAAGGAGCAGAAGGAGGAGGGGGAGGTCTGGACTTGGTCGGACTGCTGCTGCCATGTGGATGGTCTAATTTGCTAAATTGCCGCCGTCTGAGGCGACTTAACCGAAAAGTTCACACAGTTTTTTCACTTAATTAAAAAATATACGATTCCTCAGGTCGTTACAAATTAAGTAGATGATTTAATGTGCCGGACTGGGCTTTTGGGTGCGCTTGAAATTAGGCTAACACACTCCAACTTGGTTCTCCTATTAATGCGTTTATTGTTTAGAAATAATGATGAATTTATTAAACTCAGCTTCTCTCATCTGATTTATTTAAGTAATTGCTTCTGTTTGCGTGGCCATTAAAGCTGAACGTCCTACTTAAGGCAAGTTAAGTCCGTTTGAGCCATATTTCCTTTCACTTTATGGCTGTAAGCAATTACATGTAGTTTAATATATTAATTACGCTTCCGTAGGCCGTGACAAATAAACTCGGCAATTAATTACATTAAAAGTTCACAGAGCACCTTCGGTGCTTGGGCTTTAAGGAAACTTTCAAAGGTTGGGATTTGGCTGAGAATATGAAACTGAAACTTGGTCTTATCCGCTTCAGTCCTAAGACCTAAGTTGGCCAACAAAAAATCCGTTGGAAACCCGTATGTGTATATATGTAGGTATCTGTTTTTTTGAAGTTTGTGCCAAAGTTTCCCTAGGAGTTTTGCTTTGCTTTTCCTGTTCAGTTAACACCTTATTACTTGGCTAGAACTATTTTGCCACTTCATTTTCAGGTGCTGTCTACGCACATATGTGGGGGACTTTACAGAGATTGGAAAATAGTTAGGCGAGATATATACGAAAGATAAAACATATGTATAGCAGCTTGAGGTTGGACTCGGTTAAGTATTTTCCTAACTTATTTAAATTATTTTAAATTACATATTCCAACTAGAAGATATGTATCAGACCTAGTTATGAAAAATATGTTTTATTTCTTGGTAAGTCCTACCATCGTTTTCATTGTTTCTTGCCCAGAATCGAATGGAAAACAGTAGTTACTAGACTTGCCACGTCAGGAGAGTCACGTAGGTAAATCCCCGGAGCTGCTGTGGTGTGACCAGAGCTACCGTTGACTTATCGTTATCGTGATGCTCAGTCGAGTGCTAAAAGTAACGTCACAGCCAGAACAAACATCCGCCCACATGCACACGCACACGCACACGCACACATGCACACGCACTTGGCCAAGTGCAATGCAATATATCGCCGGCTTCTTCTTGCGTTGCAAACTGCCAATCCAATTAGTTTGGACAGTGTAAACAAGGAGCTTGAGCTCCTCCTGGTTCCTGGCATCCTGGCATCCTCGCGTGTGGCCACCGGGCAATAAAAATGGAAACAGGACGAACAACAACAAACAGCAACAATAACGAAAAATCAGAAAGGAAGCTAGCTTCGGCAAGACGAAGTTTGCCTACCCTTGCAGTTTGCTACTTGATCCCATGGTGGCTATAGGATCCGCCAGATCTAACCCATTCCGACTTATAAATTAATTGCTGTAGATAAAATATTATGTCATCCAGAAAGAATAGTTATGAACGATCTGACCTGCGGACAGGCTGGATCGACTTGGCTGTTGCTGCTTGGACTTATTTTATGGGGTCGGAAATGCTACTTCATTGCGTTACAAACGTCTGGCAAAAATTATAATACTCTCTCAAGGGTATGACAATGACAACATTGGTTAAGGCTGTCGTGACCAGTGTTGACAGTTTATTCTGTAGAAAAATTCAGCTTTTTTAGCAGCTAATCTTATACTTAATTATAAGTGAATAAATACAACATATAATATATAAATTAAACTGCATTTTACTCCAGATCTTTGACTATGTGTATTATGACTAAACCTTTCTATACAATAAATAGTCCTAAAAGATATTCTACACAGAAAACAATGTATATAAAAACTCGATTTGGCTGTAAATAAGCAGCTTTGGCCACTCTGGCGGCTGGAAAAGCCAGCGATCCGGGACTCAGACAGAGGAAACACACACACAAACTCAAACACAAATAGAAAGAGAGAGAGAAAGAGCAAGTGAGTGTGAGAGTGAGAGACAGAGAAAGTGGGGGACAGAGAGTATGAGAGACAGAGACAGTGAGAGTGAGGGAAAGGGACAGGCTGGCCCATTGGAGGCCCCCAGGCCTCAGGATGTGGGACTAGGAATAACATTTTTATTTTTCCCGTATTCTCTGTCTCTTAACTATTTATGAGGTCGAGTTGTTTGTGCAGTTTGATTATTTTGCTGGCAGAGCAACGGTAACCAGTGACTTTTCATAATTCAACATTTCGGCTGACTCACTCGAACAAACATACATGCCATAAAGGCGACACATCGAGACAGAGGCAGAGAGAAAGCGAATCAACGGTAGATCGCAGAGGAGTTGCCTGCATTAGGGATGGAAAAATATTGATAGTTTTTCCAATACGTATTATTTTGAAAGCCTGATAATATGGATAATTTAAGGAGACACTTCGAACTCTATGAGATGAGAGGAGGAAGTCTACTTCCTAAGATGCTCTGATCAAATATCATATAATTTTTATAAAATATATAAAATGCTGCGTTTTATCGCTATTGAATCCGATGTATCAAAATTCCAGATAACTCACAAAAACGGATATAAATACTTACCATCTCTAGGTAGGAGATCGGTTAGTGAACATGGTAGCATATACACAAACACGTGTTTTTTTCAATTAAAAATTGCTTACTGCTGTCGCTGCCCTGCAAAGCAATGAAATATGAAAGGTAAAGGGAGATGCAGCCAGCCATAAATGAAATTGATTTTATTTGAACAAATTGAAATTGGTTTCAACGCAGTCGGCCAGATTCTAGAGCTTGTGAATAAAATGAAAAAGTAGCAATAACAATAACGAGCCCAACCAAGTAATGGGTGGAGGAGGGTGAAAGGGAAAAGAAATATCCGAAAACAGTAAAGCGTTCCTTAACTGCTAATTGCATATTTTCATATTTTGTGTGTAAGGGGGAAGTTGGGAAGCAAGGGAACAGTTAAGAGCTTTCCTCTTTGAGTGTTGGGCTTATTTGGTTTTTAAAAGCCGATCTCTTTCACCCAAGCGAAGGTCTACTGTCATAATCGAGAGGAAAACCGCAGGATCAAGGAGATGGGGTGGGATTTGTGGTTGTTGCTGCTGCAAAAGCATTTTACTGTGGCCACCGAGGAAGCTGTTGTTAACTGTTGCCGATGTCGACTATAATGGCGATGATGATACTGGTGATGATGTGGAGGCCAATGAGTAGGAGGAGGAGAAGGATGTAGGATGCTGGCTGATGATGAAGAAGGAGCAGCAAATGCAGATGGAGCCGCACAAGGCAGTGCACGTGGCACGTCCCTCGTCCGTTGCCAGCTTTAATTAAAAAGTTACCTGGCACAAAATGTTTTAGCTATTTTGCCTGGCAGCAATGGCAATGCAACCTGAACTCCACCTCGCCCCAACCCCTGATCCCTGGATCCGCAATCCCTTCATCCCCCAATCCCTGACCTAACCCCTGAACCGAGCTCCTAACCGAGCTGCCAGTCAACGCTGCTGCTGCGGTGCAAGCAAAACTTTCTATTGGATTCCCATTCCCATACCATTTCCATGCCCACCTGTACCCCGCAGCAGCACCCAGCCCCACTAGTTACCAATTGATTCCCGTGGAAGCAGCCGGTATCGATATCCCGTGTAAACTTCGATTGACAGCCCGCAGCGTGGAATCGTATTGGAAGCGGAAGCGGGGGAATGCTAACGGGAGCTCCTCGATTGGATTGGACTTGCGGGGCCGGCGCATTGGTTTCTGTTTCAATTTCGGAATCGCCTTCGACGTTTATGCCGCACTGGTGCTTCGAATTACCTTTAATAACTAAAGAAATGTACAAATAATACAAATTCGGTTCCCGGTGAAGTTTTCTAATTCCATTTATTTCACTTCCGGTCTGCCATTAAGTGTGCCCAAAAATGTATGCTATACTTTTTGTTTGGCCTCTCTGCCGCTGCTTGTGAGGCGCAGTATTGTTATTTAATTAAAAACACATTCTCTAGTTATTTGTACTTTTTATGTAATTACGATACTTAAGGAAATGAAAAGCATATTTTACTGGTAATTTGAGCTATATCCTCTCTTAAATCTTGAGCAAGATTCTGTTCTCTCAACATATGTAGTATTTACCATAATATTATTATACTTCAGAATACTAATATAGTGTAAACCAAGTTAAACTTAATCTAGCCCTGCAAAAGAATTACGAGCTAGAATAAAATGGGTTTATATGATATTTAAGAGCAGTTTAAAGCTCCTACTATTTCAATTATTTAAATTCAACAGAGCATTGTAAACTTTGGAATTTTTATATGGAATAGGATATAAAAAAATCATAAATTTCATAGCATAAACGCGTTATTTGCGTCGGAATGTCACATGGCACACAGCTATAGCCCCATATATTCAACGGCGATTCGCCCCGCTAACGAAATACTGCATTTGAATGAAGTTCCCATGGCTCCCGCGGGACTGGGGCAGAAACAGGGACTGGGAGTGGAAGGCCTCTGGGGTGCTATTTTCCAGGTTGAAAAAAAAGGAAGGAAGGTTCGTAGAGCGAAGAATGGAGACCGAAGAAGCAGCAGCTAGCTACTCAAGGCGATGGAGAATTTTTTAATGATGTTACTTTCAGGAGAGCTCTCAAATCGTTTGAATACAAATTGTTCGCAGTCTCCCCGATGTCCCTTCTCTCGCTATATGTACCCCACTTCTGTATTCATGAATTCTTTATCTCCATCTTGCTTGCTTTGCCAGTTGGCAGGTTGTGAAAGTGAAATGCGAGACATGTTCCCCGAAAATCCTTGAGACTGTGGGGTACTCCGAGGTGCCCATTGTCAATGAACCCAAAAGTTATCCCAGCTATGCAAAAT
This sequence comes from Drosophila pectinifera, assembly GCA_008042775.1. Lineage (NCBI taxonomy): Eukaryota > Metazoa > Arthropoda > Insecta > Diptera > Drosophilidae > Drosophila > Drosophila pectinifera. The sequence goes on from VNKC01003330.1 coordinate 109,317, forward strand.
ATACGCAAACTGCACCAGCTATGCACACTCGACAAAAAAATAAATCCAATTATAGCCCATATCCAGGAGACCCTTTTGGCAAAGTTAAGAGTTAAATTAGGAAAAATTAATTATGAAAAATTTTAATTGGGATTTAAAAGTGAGGGAAACGCTTTATAAGCTATGCAATATAACTTTATTTATTTCTTTCATGAGAAATTTAAAATAAAATTATTCAATAAGTCCTGAATCAATATTTGATATGAAAATAATATAACATAATTGTTTATGAATTAGTTAATATAAAATATAATAACTTCATAATAGTATGATTATAATGAAATAATACATTAAGAGATTGGAACAAGTAAAATTATATAAATAATACTGGAAACAAAGATAGTTGTATTATATTCAACACAATCTATATATATATTCTATCTATCTATATACTATTAAATATTAAATTAAACCCCTTGCCTGTTAACTACTTTCTCGCAGTGCACACACACCGGGCCGACGACGAACAGCCCCCAATTTGAGGTATCGAAGGAATGTCGGGGCCATGTCAGGCTCCGCTCTGGAGCCTCATCTCTGCTCCTTGGCCGCCACCAGGTGACATAACATTCTCCGGGCGGAATGCGGCACCGGATCCGGACGAGTGCGGCAGGTGTGGCAGTGTTTGTTGCGTCAAGCCGCGGAATGCTATGCGAACAGGCCAGGGATCAATCTCAATTACCGCGCCAAGGGGAAGCAGTTCAAGTTTGAGCTGCTCGGCTTGAGGTCGCCTATGAAACTAACTTGGCCAAGAGAACTTGGCATCGAATTCGGCACTCCATTGCAGCTGCAGCCACGACTCGAAGTTCAAGTTTCAGTGTTTCACTTGTGGCGGGGTCTTCGATCCTAGTTAAAGATATATAGCAATGTGTCTTAATTATATCTCCTTTTTTCTTTTATTTTGTGATAGACGATTAAATTCACCTTAATTTTTAGAGTATGTACTAGAGATGGGGGAACATCGATCTTAAGCGATAAAAGCATCAGAAACTTCGATTATTTTCCAGCTCTTATAGTTATCGGAAACAGTAAGGGGCACGAAATGAGGCGAATGCAGAGCGGCGCCGCACCCAAAGCTCGAATGAGGCAGATGTCCCTGAATCGTGTGTCGATTATACATATTTGCCATTAATCAGGCATATCCATTTACATGTGATGAACTTTATATCCCTTAACCTGTTTACATGCAAATTACTTGCTGTTCATTTTGTGTTGCATGGAGAAATTCGCATACAAACAGGTGCACAGAATGCTCCGAATATTCATAGTACAGGCGAGCTTCCATATCGTGAACCTGTTCGAACTGTTAACCAATAAAATTAAACACAAAAATAGTTATCCCATTTAAAATGTGATTTTTCCGATCGGGAGTTTGAAATGTAACTCTTGCTTCATCAGGGATGCCACGAAAATCTCCATTTAGATTAGACATCGATTGGAAAGCTTTAAAAAACAGAGTTTATTCCAGAGTTTGAAAGTACAGTTTTTCACAAGGGACAATGGAAAGTTCCAGTTGTAGAATCGCGCCTGTATGTGTGTGTACGTACGTATGCAGTGCTGTATGAATAATTGAGATCCTGACAATGCAAGCGTTGCAATGCATTTTTCATATTTACAGCTACCTGCCGAGCTCTACGAGAAAGCGAGACAGCACCAGTTGACACGGCATACTTACGGGTTAAATAATATCAAGCATATGCAATTGCCATTACATCCTTGTAATTGCCAAAATAATGGGAATTATGCGTACGCCGGCATGGGGGAAAGTCAAACACGGACGCAGTCGCAAAACCCCGGACAGACAGACAGACAGGCAGGCAGGCGCAAACGGCCGGACGGACGGATAGTTAATTGAGCTGTTGGCTGGCTTACAATTCAAATTGTTGGCTTTGTTGTTGGCGTCATTAATGCCAGTGTTGGCACTTTCGCACGCTTCTCTGGCTCCCTCTTGCCCTTTTTTGCCCTGCCTTTCGCTCTCCCTCTCTTTCTCCCTGTGTCTCGCGCTAAAGTTTGCTGGTAAACACATTCATAAAGCAAATATGCAAACACTGGCACACGCACAGTCACAGTGCGGGTTACACGAATAGATTTGATAATTTAAATTCACTAATTTCTAAAGATATTTTAAAGAGAATTCTTCAAACGTAGCTTTACATAATATTTAATTTTTAGTTTATGCTGAAATTGCTTAAAAAATATACATATGTAAAAACAAGCTTGCATGTTGAATGTAATAGTATTTTGGACACCACTGTGCAGAGACACACGCACACGTGTGCCAGTGATGCCCATGTCGATGGCATCAGACATATGCTAAACGAGCCGAAGCCGCTCCCTATCTCACTCCCCCTCTCGCTCAGGCTACTCTCCCACCATTACACTCCGACTCCCACACAGTCAGAGACACGAGCCGAAGCCGGAGTCGAAGGCAGCCGAGTGTCGGCTAGTATAAAAGGCACTGCTGGCTGCGCAGTCGGCTGCATTCTGCGTTCGGCTGGCGTAGGACGCGGTCTCTCTCTGGTCTTTGGCTCGCTTCCGGTACCGCAGAATCCGACAGAAAATCGCGCGGGAAAAAGCGCGCGCAAAAACAAAAGCCAACTAACGGGATAAAAGTCGCGCGCGACACGTAAGCATGTTTACTTTGCCATTATAAATCCGGCGGGCGCTTTGTTTGTGTTGATGTTGGTAACTCTTGTGTTTCCCCCTAATTTTTTTTTATCCGTGCTCCACATTTCTGCGTTATTTTTTTTCTTGTGTTTTTGTCGTTGTTCAAACAGTGGCCAAGAAATAACAGGAACAAAAGCTAGTAAAACAAACGGGAATTGGCGAAACGGAAGCGTAAAAGGAAAAGTGTTGCATTTCCGTCGCTCCTATTGCCGGTGCTGTTGTTGTCGTTGTTGCTTTAGCTTCAGTATCTCCATTACCGTTGGCATCTTCTTGAGGCCACAACGAAATGGCCGCAGGTGTCGCTGACAGCGACTATATATAAAAATAACAGTCTGACTTCACTAAGTGAAACTCAATTTAAAAAATATTATGTTGAATTTGAAAGACATTTTTTTAATATTTCCAGTCTGAAAAACTAACTAACTAAGAAATATGCGCAACAGTTTCTTAATTTTATTAATTATTAAAATGCAACTTAATTGGTCTTTACTAAAAGTTAAAAAGAAATTATAAAAAGAGTGCCGAAAGATAATAAGAACTTTCAGTTTCGCCAAACTACAATTAATAATATAGTTGGTGAAAGAAACTAGGGCTTTATGTATGGTGCCTTTTAGGGAATTTCAACTGTAGAAAAAAAGAACAGATAACAGATCCTAACGGAAACTTTCGTGGGAAAGAGGGTTATGAGATAAAGCAGAACCGCAGTCGAGTGTGTCTGGGGAAAAATACCAAAAATGGGCGTCATAAAATCATTTAATTGATGATTTAGTGCAGTTCGTGATATCAATATAAAATTCACCATTATCATTGCCCTCTCTTTATATTTTTTATATGTTTATTTCAAATTGTAATGGCAGAGGGGGCCGGGGGTCGTCACACCTGCGTTAAGCATTTATGTTTTTAGTACATCTGCTGTCAATTTTTGACACTCCGGCACTTAACAATGCAAAGTGGAGAAACTCGTCTGTGAAAATCCAGGGCATAAAATGAAAACGAAAATTAAAAGCACGTCCGAAAGGCATTTCTTTAAAATATTTTATAGCCTATTTTTGGGAGGGGAAACGATAAAAGTTTTAGCTAAATTTGTCTGTTTCTTTTTCAAATGTCTATCAGAGAGAGAGAGAGAGAGATACAGAGAGCGAGCTCCAGCCACGATCGTTGTTAGAAATGATAACTGTTAGTTTTATTTGTATTAATTCTGATTCGTCTTCTTCCGCTCTCGGAATGAACTAATCAAAAAGAAAATTGCGTTCTCTATTCCACAGATGGAAGAAATAAAAGTAACGTAAGAAAATACTCGCACAGAAGTTCGAAAGTTTTGCCTAAAAAAATAGGAAAAAAGAAAGGGAATTTAAGTACTTTGCCAAAGTATTTCGGCGTGTGGCTGCGCAGCGCTGAATGAAACTTTTGGCACAAAGCGTTTGAAATTTCATTTTAATTCGTTTTCAATTTAGTCTAACCAACCGCAGGGCCAGACTTGATGCCTCGAGGATAGCTTAACTCATGCCCGAGTTGACAGCAAATACGCAGATCCCCCGCAACGCGATTAAACTTGGCACGACTCCGGCGGTTGTCTGCTTGGATTTGCTTGGGTTGGGTATGTGATTCGCCTCGGTTTTTGGGTTGTTGGCGGCTCCTTGGATATTTATTGGCCCAAAAAGTTCATTCACAGGAGCTAATTTGGCGGATACCCTTTTTGCCACCAAGCCAACCAACCACCAACACCTAGAACGATCCGAAAAAAAATGTTGCCATAATTAATTACTAGTAATATAGATGGCATCAGAGTGAAATTAATTTCTACAGCTTAATATTGCCTCAAATATATAATAGAAATATAATTCAGTTAGCTTCTGATTAGTTTATTCCCACATTCAAAGGAATTACACGGCAACACTGAACTTTAATTAGCTTATTGAATAAGTAAAGAGGTATCAAATATGTATTAGATTTTGAAATTCGTAATTAATATTTTCTGTGGTCGCAATGTCACAGCAATCAGAAACTATAAAACTAGCCCGGAATCTATACTATATACACTTCACACCGGACACTGTGTTCTAATACTAAAATCCTCTTATGTCCACGTGCACGGAAAAATAAGCATTTTTGTAAGCGATTCAGTGTCGAGTAAATAATATAGTCAAAGTTATTCTGGTTAAATTCTTGTTTAAAATATTTTTGTGATCATGCTTAAGTAGTATTTCTCCCCAGGAAGTATAAACTTTAGTTTCTTCTGAGAGATTCCCCGTAGATTTCAAAGCAAGTTTGCTAGACGATAAAGTTTCAACTTGATACTTTTACTTTTGCACCAAAAAGTTGCAATGACTTGGGCAAAGTAAACTGCAAACTGATTAATGCCATTTATGCCGCGACAAATCCCCCATTATGCACCGCAATTTCCAAGGCCGAAAACGTGTTGGTGGTTGGAAGGAGTTACACCTTGATGCTGGCACGTTGAAAACTTTATTTATTTTTTTTTGGTAATAAGTTGAAGGATGTCGTAAATGCCGCCACGGAATTGTTAATGCAGGCGGTTCCGTAAAATTTGCCTCACGGCCATCGACAGAAAGCCTTCCAAAAAAGACACCCAGAGAACCCCCAGAAACCGCCAAAGACCACCCATCACCCACTTTTATCCATCATGATGGGAACCCACTCCCAGGCAGCAGCAAGTCGATGCTGGCTGCGGATAAATTTGTCATGTAAATACAATACAATGAACGTGTAAACATTTATTATGTGCTTACATTTCTGCTGTTGTTGTTACTGTCAATGCTCAAATCTGTCAATTGTCTGATTTAAATTGTACACGGATTTGTTTTATTATACCCCGCTATACCCGCAGCGAGTATTGTGGGGTGTGTTGAAGAAAGTCAAAATAAGACTTGAAAGTTATAAGGTACTTGACTAAGAATAAAGCCTTTTAGATATTAGGAACCATTTCATAGAGACTGAAACTTTAAAATTATTTAATCGAGATATTATACATTTTAAAAGGTATTATGTTAGACCTTTTCTATACAATTTTCAAAGCGTTCCTTGCTATCTACACTATCTTCTTCAGGAATTCAAAATGTTCTAATAACTTATCAAATTTATACATATCTAGAGAAATATATATTTTTAAAGGGAAATTCAACAATTATACTTTCCTAAATAATTTAATGCTTAACAAAGGGGTAACTTTGTATCGAAACATTTAAATTGAGAGCCGTTTGAAGTGTGTTTTTGTATGTATGTGAGCGAACGAATACATCCGCTGTTTGATATCAAAATAAATTGGTTTTTCCTATCACTGATTTTGATACAGCATCAGCAACAACGACAGCCAACAGAATTCAAAGCGATTAGTGATAGACGATAGGCGATAACCAAGCACAAGGAGAAACGAACCCTGATAACCGATCAGCAGGCGAGAGCAATCCTGCTTATAATGCTGAAAATGCCACTGCAGTTGAGCAGTCAAGAGGAGCCTTCGCGGCTCCGTCGCTCCCTTGGACTCCGCATCCTGGGCCAGGAAGCACAGCAGCAGCAGCAGCAGCAACAACAGGCTTATCAACATCGTCGCCATCAGGAGCAGCGGCCGAAAGCAAAACAAGTGCTCCAAGGACGTTCGCCGGCGGTGTTGCCAGTGATGCTGCTCCTGCTCCTGGCCACGCTTCTCACGCGCCCACTGAGCGCCTTCTCGAATCGTGAGTACAACCCGAAATATTACTTAAATTTAACTATTGAAAGAACTAAACCAAACAAGTTGGTTAGCTATCTTATTTTCGATCTGTGGGAATTAAAGTTAACAAGTCGTTTACTTTGATAGGACCAACTTAGATGAAAATAACATTCTCTATTAATTTATTATACATATTCTATTGAAACAGAAATAATTTCCTTAAATATCGTTCATAAAACCCACACGATTACTACTTCGATAAGTTTGATAGGTTCGATAATGAATGATAACCATTCACGCGGCCATCTCCAATACGCAAATGCATAGGCGGCATTCCGGGCCAGTTAAGTCGCTTGTTTGCCAGCTTGTTTATAAAGCTGTCCGTCTGTCTGTCCGTGTGCCTGTCTGAGTGAGTGTCTGTGCCCGTGCCTGTGCCCGTGCCCGTGTGTACGGGACTCCGGCTATGTGTGCGTGCATGTGGAAGCATGCGTGGGGCATTAAGTTATCAAGTGGAGCGATGGCAATGGCATCGCCGCCAACGAAGATGGCGGATTTGCGGCCAGTTCCCTCGACTGTGACATGTTTGTTTGCCTTCCCCGCTACAAGCATTAAAATTCGCACGCACACACACATATCCACACAGCGCCCAAGATTGGCAGGACGTAGATAGGAAGGAAGGAAGGAAGGAGTCTGGTGCTGAGTAGTTGTAGGTGGCTTCCTTGTAAAGTTCATGGCTTGGTGGCCTGTTCCGAGCGGGAGACGTCGGTCTACTACAGCGACGACGACGCCTTGGCTGGCGTGCATTAAAAATCAATAGAACTTACAAATGTATCCTTCCATTGGGCAAAAGGGGCAAAACATTTCTGGCGCCATTTGTGCGCTGACAGCCTGACTGACTGACTGGCTGACTGGCTGACTGCCTGACTGGCTGACTGGCTGACTGCCTGCTGGTCCATTGCCTTACTACTGGCTGGATGCTTCACTGCCCCTAAAGCCGAAGGATAGCTGGTTATAGGATGCATGTGGAGGGGCCATTCACTAAGCAGGTGCGCCAAAAGATTTCGCAGATCCCCAGCAGCAAATGCCAAGTAATCAGGATAAAGTGTGTCCGTCGATGGGGATAAAAACGATAACCAATATAAACGATAATTCATCGCTGGCTTACTCAATTTAAGTCACTGAACTTGATCAGAACATCAAACAGTAGAGGAGACGTTTCAATTTAAAACAGAAATTTAACTTAAATATTTGTTATTAAGTTAGGAATATGGTATTAGCCTTACCTAAAGTGCCCTAACCTTTAGCCTCTCAATTAAAATCTCTGAAAGCCTAGTAAATTTCGGGTATTGATCGATTTCTCGCTTCTCGAGGCAATTACGCAGCTATACTTAAGTAGCTTCATCAAACATATATCGATAAGTTAAAGTAAGTCCATTTACTTAATGCATTGGTAAGCAAACTGGCCAACTGAATGCCCAAACATCGATGGCAACAAGTCCAAATTGATGCTCGAGTTTCGCCAGCTATTTGGTGACAGTTTATTCGTCCGATGACAGCAACAAGAGCATTCATGAATCATAAATGGGGCAAACATTCTTAATGGCCATCGACATGACTGATGCTCCTTCACGAATTTCACTGGGAAAAATAAGTTTCAAGAAAGAAAAACAAATGAATCTACTTTAAAATATAATATATATATAAAGTTGTTTAAAACAAACTGTTTTTTATGCATAATTGTATGCTTCAAAGAGTAAAGAAAGACTAGAGGATTGTAAAACTCTTCACAATACTATAAATTTAAGGAAATATTTAAAGGTCTGACCTCTTTTCGAGTGTAGTTTTTCAGATGTAACGTTATACTATGGTCGTCATATAGGGCATTGAATGTCCATAAAACAAAATTTGAATGCGAACCGTAAACATCCAAATAAGCAAAATAATTTGTTATTTTTATGTTGTCCCTCTGCTCGTTTCCTACCCACCCTCCACCGCCGTCTGCTCAAATTACGTATACGCCGTGTGGGCGAGCGAGGGTGCGAGAGTTCGAGTGTGACTGTGCGAAAGGACCTCCCGTAGACTTGGAGTCGTCCCAAATCCGACATAAGTGTCTGATTAGTGCGAGAGGGCCTCTCCACTTATTTACCTTCGACGGGCTGGGCCTCATAAATCCATAAGGAGCTGACAAAACCGAAGGCGAACGAAGCTCGAACGCAATTCCCTTTGCCTTTTTTTTATATGTCTGCCGATTGCCCGGCTTACAAGAGCTTTGCATCCGCGGGGGCGCCACAGTCCACAGTCCACGGTCCAAAGTCCACGGCGTATCCCCGGCATCCTCTTAAGAACCCCAATATCCCATACAAACGCACACATTCTCGGATCCGCTCTAGCTTCCTGCTTAATGGCCAGGGCCATGTTGTACCAAACAATTCAATTTATATAATCCAGTGGGCAGTTCCTGGAGCTGACAATTTGTCCTTTTTCCCCGGCACTTTTGTCCGTGCTTAAACGATCTTCGATAGAATGAAAGATATATACTTATTAGAAAAATAATTATTTTAGGGCACTTACCCGAATTTGTTTACATTGTATTAAAGGTAATAAATGTATTAAAATTTATATTATATAAATATATATTTTCCGTTATTTTAAGTATTTTTTTTCTCTCGTTTTTTTTTGTTTGTTACTTGTCTTGTCTGTAAGCAGCACTGGTTCCGTCTGCTGCCCCTACTTCGGCTCTTCTCCCTGATCCCCTGACTTGCTCCACATTCAGCTCCCAGGTTCGGGCCAGGTTAATGTGTCACCCACAGCCACATCCACATCCACGGGGAGGATGTGAATGTCACGTTAAACGCATCACGTAACCGGATGCGTATGTGTGTTACATATTGCTTGGCTCCCTTTATTATTATTTTTTTTTTTATCCTGCTCTTTGAGCGGTGAAAGTTGCATCCGAAAGTTGTGTAACGGACATTTGATTGAATTTCGGTTAAATAAAAAGCGAGCAGCGATTAAAGCCATATGCAAATGACTATATGTAGGAAAACTATTCTTAATTGCAAAATCAATTGGCTATTGGGCACGTTTCGCTAAAGATAATGCTTGGGCAGGGTCGAGAAATATGGCAAGCCGAATTACATTACGCAAATTGGTTTAAAAGCATTGAATTATAAAATATATCATCATGCAACATGCACATTTATATTCCGCGCAGCTTATGCATTTCAAATGATTTATCCACGACTTAAATTTGTTAAATAAATACATTGCAGTGAAGTACAATACTAAAAGTCTAAAATTACTCATACGCCATGTTGTCTTTTATAGTATTTTTGTTAAGAATCTAGTTGGTCTTAATTAAAATATTTAAGCATTTTAAATATCATGAAAATAAAGAAAAATTTTAAAATTCTCTGATTTTCAAATAAAGTTTGAGAAATAATCGATTGATATTCTATTTTTGCATAGAAAAGCATTAAAACTTTGATTCTCTCCCCGCTGTATTCCCTGATAGTTTTAAATATTTGAGTATTAAAAATAAATGTATTAACAAAACTACCGATGAAAGTTAATGACAATAGCTTCAACCTTTAATAAATCAACATCTTCTTTTTCTTATTTTACCTTCTTTCCTTTGTTTCACCTGTCTGGAGCAGGGACTCCTTTCTGGGCTCGTCTGGTCTGCGGTCCGTGTTTATTTAATTCGCGTAAATTATTATTAATTTTAATTGAAAGCTTTACGAGCGTTTAGCATCGCGCTTTGAGGCTTTTCTCCCTTCCATTCTTTCTCTTGCACCCTTTTCCCTGTGTTCTTCTGTCCCTTCTGTTGCGCCCCCGTTTCGCAAGCGGCGCCTTTGTTTGAGCTTAACTTTGTTGTCGTGTTTTTTTTTATGTATTTATTTCTTTTCAGTCAGTGGCGTATGCACGGGGTCATTACGACTTAATTTTTTTGTTATATATAAATATTAATTAGTATTATTATTATTATTAAATAAATATATATTTTTATTTTTGCCTTGAAATGCCACCGATTTTGTGATATACGATTGTTAAAAATTCCAGAGATCTTGAGATCTTAAAGAGCCCCCTTCATACGCCGCTACTGCTGTTAGTCTTAAGTATTGTTTTTGTTTTGTGTGTGAGCTCAGCTGCAGTTTTTGCTTACTCCTTACCCTCCCTCTTTCTGACTGGCTCTCCTTCTAGATGTCGTTTCCTCTTTATTCCCGTTCTTTTCCAGCGCCGCACCGCTTGACTCTCGCTTTTTACAACTGTTCTTCGTTGTTATTGTTGTTTCCTTTCTATGCTCTGCTCCTCTGTTTTAGTGTTGATTTAGTTGTTGTTATTGTTTGGCGACTTTTGTTGTGTGCAAAGTGCTCGGCGGCGGCGCTATTGTTGTTTGTATTTTTGTTTTTCGCTGCTATTATTATTGTTGTTCTGAGACTGCTTGGCACTAAGCTGACTGGACTTGGCTGGAAATTTAAGGACTGGAAGAGGAGAACGAGAGCCAGAAAGGCAGAGTGACGGAGAGGAGGGTGAGAGTGAGAGTCTCCAACTGAGATTTGCCAATAAGAGAAAAACATAGAATGGCCAGAAGAATCGAAGACAGAAGTACCGTGGAATTATTCACATACTTTTATGATTTCTATTAAGTTTGTCCTTCCGTATAAGATATTATTGATAAAAAAACGGTATAATTGTTGTAAAATCTGGATACTTTATGGGGATAAAAATCGTGGCATTTCAAAATATTTGCATAACGTAATATTTTTATTATTAGTAGTATTATAAAAGTATAAAGAAATTCTTATTCATTCTAATTCGGTTTTGATAACTAAAATACACCGCTTAAATCGATTTATACAGGGTATGTAAATTACTATACATAAAAAAAAGCAAGTTCATTGCTCGCTCGCTTCGGTATTCATTCGTTTTCGTCAGCAAAAATTTACTGGCGAACTAAAACTTGTCATTAATTTTAATCAAGAGAGGGGGAGAATGGCCGAGCAATTGCCCCATAAAGTATGCTATGAAAATTTAATTAGCAATACAAATTCAAATTCGAAATTCTGCCGACTGCAACGGGATTATTTATCGACATTCGACAAATTCTGATGGCCTATTAAATTTCCGAAATTAGTTTAGTCTCCCTAAGACTTAAATTGTATTTTATTTCGATATTATTTGACTCATTTAAAATTAATGATAAATAAAATAAATAAAGTAAATATTCATTTATGAGTCTACAGATTACTGTCTAAATTCAGTTTCAAATGCACTAATTTATTAATAACTGTTATTTAATATATTGTTTTACCTAAATGATGTTATTTGTGAGTGTCAATCGCTGAACGGAACATGATTATTTACTAAAAAACGTTTCATTTATCATAAAGTACACACTTTGTGTAATATTCACAAAACAGTTATCTAATCTGGCCCCGAAGAACATAATGGCAGATGATTTGCACAAAAAATTAGGGAAAGGAACTCTCCTCCTCCTACTTCCCCCTGTCACCCCATATCTCGCCTTTCGGTTGGCCTAAAGCGATTTAAAAAGTTATTACCTTTCTTATCGCCGGCATCGTCGTGTTTGTTGCTCCTGCACCTCCGAATCCATAAACCGAATCCCTAGACAGCAAATTTGCTTTCGGATAACGCAGGTGCCTCTGCCTTGCACTTAGAATAAAAATCAGTTTGATATTCAGGAAAATTAGGCTAGAAATTAAAAACAATTTGCATTATTAAACAATTTAAAAAATATAATTAAAACGTATTTGGAAAGGTGTTTATAAAATTTGTTATTAGGCTTAAAACTTATTTTAAATAATATTTCCGTCAATAATTCAAAATTTTAATGATGTAAGTTAACGCATTGCCATCTTAAAATTTAAGCCCAAAATAGTGCTGGAAATCATAAATCAATCTAATATTTATTCAGCGTGTGCAAAGTGCGTGTTTTTTTTTTGTTAGTCCGTACCTTTTGGCCTACTCATCTCCGGCCTTCTTTTGGGCCCCGAAAAATATAGGCTAACGCCGCCAAACTTTGGCAGGACTGCTGCTGCAATCAGTTGACAATCGGGCAAATCATCCGCTAACTAAACCGAGGCTAATGAGATATACATATACGTGGACCCATTTGGGCCCATATAGATGGACGTGTATTGGAATTCGGTGTCAGAGTGAAAACTCAACTGAATAAATAATAAACTCGAGGCGGAATGGGCCAACAAAAACTTTGGCCAACATTCACTAGAGTGACTTGACTTGACTTCGGGGAAAACTTTGGCGCTCCTTCGAAAGGCAATCCCCAACATGTGAGGAGGAGTACGTGGATATCACACGGAATCAGTGGGCTGGCAAGGGATGGGGGTCAGTAAGGAGGCACAAGGAGCACGAGGTGGCCCAGAGTCGCTGGGTCAGGAGAGGCCAATGATGGCCGTTCTGCGACGTTTGCCAATTTCAGTTCGATTTATTTAGTGGAAACCAATAAATAACCAATGATGTATGTCTCTTACACACACTGGCACAACTGGGTCCCACGAGTGCAGTGCTGCACAGTGGGCTGAAATGCATTAAAAGTGTTTGAAGCTCGGGTCTGTTTGTTAACTCAATTATTTTATTAGGAATGTCAAGCTTATATAAATTTATTTTAATAGAATATGACCTTATTATTACCGAATTAAATTATTCCTGCTACATTTAATATGATTAAATCCTTTAAGCTTCTCAGAAATGAGCAAATAATTACATTTAATATTAAATATTATCTTTAGATACTATAAAATAGAGTCATCTTATTTTCTATATTAAAACCACTTCTGGTCATATAAAAACTGCCTTCGAAAAAATATAATATATGTGACACATTAAAAAAATGTTGATTCCGGAGCTAATGGTCCCACAGTGTCGGTCGCCGGAATTGCCTGCAGCGTGCGCGCGGTGACATAAAGCGGGAATTCCCCGGATCTCCGATGTGTATGCGACGCGTGAGGATTCTCCCCCAAAAATTCTGTCACTCTTTGGCGAACACAATTTAACACTTTGTCGCCCCGTTTTTCGGGGTTGGGAATAGCTAGGATAACCGGACCTCGGGGCGAGAGGAGGAGGACGACCTAAGATCTGGTGCAGTAACCATCTCAATGGCAGAATGCAGGATTCTCCGTGGTAACCAGCACACCCACAGGCAATCCGCATCCGCAAACAAATATGGCGTCATTCAACGCATTTCCGTTTACATTACACGCTCATTTCCGCTCCGTGTGGCTTTATTAAGCAACTCTAGTTTTTGTGTGTTGCATCTGCCGTCGCCCCTCTGGATTTTCCTTCGATTTTCCTGCAACACGTGCGTGTAAGTGTGTGTGTAAATGTGTGTGTGTGCCACTTGAAGTGCGCTCAAGCAAGCCAAAGCTGTTGAGGGAATTTTCTTTGAATTTGCTCCGGTTAGCGGAGTCGGATTTGGGCTAGAGGTGGAGAAACACGTCGAAGTTGTCGAGGTTTTTCCAAAAAAGTGAACTGAAAGTGGGATATTTCTATGGTCGGGACAATCGATCGTCATTATTATTTCTTACTGCTTCTCTTGATTCGAATATTAAGATGAATTCCTCTTTCTTTTGGGTAATATTAAGGCGCTTTTTGCGCTGCGTGCGGGATATATATATATGTTGGTATATATATGTGTGTTGGCAATTTAAATTGGGCAAATCACTTGATGCAGCTTAATCCATGTGTGTGTGCGTACGTGAATGAATATGGACGTGGATGCGGACCGGGATGCGGATGTGGTTGTGGATGGCTCTGTTATCCTTTAGAGACCACGATTGGCTGACTTCGTTGAAGGAAAAAGGAAACTTTAATGCGATTTAAGATGACCAGAGCGGAGCAACGAGGAGGGCGTTGAGGAGCAGGATTTGGAGGCAACCGCGAGAGACCTTCACGGGGAATGCAATCCAAAAGATAGCTACGGCTCCTTGGCCAAATCCCATTTGATCTTATTTGTGTACAAAAAAAGATAATACAAAGATGACGGAGCTGAAATATGGCGGTATATGTATATAAAAGCTTACAAATTTATATTATTTTGAGTTAATATACATTTAAGATTTAATATAACTTTAAAAACGAAGCTTGGCAACTTATCTCACTGTAAAATTCTTAATTGTTGATTTTACTATTTTCTTGTTTGATTATCCACTCTTTTTATGAACTATTTTATATATGCCATTTAATCTTTAGTTATAACTTATTTGTTTTGTATCAGTATTGATTATTCCTCCTTAAATAGAGTAATAACTTAAATAAATAACTTTAGAATATGCAGACTTTGATTAAATTATTTAACTTCTTATATAAATGCAAGACTTTTCATCAGTAATTTTTCATTAGTTCTCTCAATATAAAACTCACCTTATTGCATGCAATTTCACTTCCATAGTTTATTTATTTATATTATTTCTTTGATTTTAACGGGAAATTCTTTACTTAATTAAAGCAACACTGCTGCGTTCAAAAGCTCTTGTTAATAACCAGGTAAAAATCCATTGCGAGCTCTGGAATTTTATTATAATTAATTCATAATAGGTATTTATTCTTTATTTATGGGCAGCTCAAGCTAAGAGTGGCGCTGCCACATTGGTATTCCTGCCACAAGTAGCAACATATATTTCGCAACATCAGTTATGATTTAATATTTAACTGGGATTGGGTTAATGCTTGGTTTTATTTTTCTCGCTTTTATTTACTGATTCCTCTCTCCCGCATTGCGTTTCGGAATTTTTGCTTAAGGCTTGGGCTTCTTCGTTAGCAGGTCTGCTTTTCATGGCAGAATTTCTCTTTTTTTTGCCTCCAACTGCTGCATAAATATTTAGATTCAATTCAAATTGCTTTCCACTTGCGAAATTTCGCTGTCCTTTTGCCATCGTCCTTTTTTGTTTGTTTATTTGCTTTGTTATTTCGCTTCGGCTTCCACTTTTACTTCCACTCCTGCCCGAGCTTTATGCCGGACGATTGGCAACAAAAGCTGCCAATTTGTATTTCAATTAAATTTGAATGTATTTGTGGGCACTTGGCTGCTGCTGCGTTATCCTTGGGTCGTCTCCCCCTGCCCCCCATTCTCCCTTTCCCCTTGGCTCCGGCTTCCTTCATCTTTTTCTTAGCCAACGCGTCTCCTTCATCTCATTCTGGCTTGCAAGGTATTTGGGGAAAGTGTCGGAGTATCTACGATTTGATCACTGTACAATTGAGTAGTTTTAATAATTATGTTTTAGAATTAATATTTACAAGTATTTATATATTATATATATTTTTTTTTTAATATTTCCCATTTACCTAATGGATATAAGAACTATAATCAAAGACTCAATAGGCCTTGAAATTTTATATTATTTTTACCTTTAAGTTGTTACACATTTTAAGGAAATTTAATTTTATTAATACTAGTTATAAACACTTGATTATCGCGAAGGACTTTTCTTAGCTTTTAAAGTTCCAATTAATTATTTTTTAAGTTTCATTTCTAGTTCATTGTATTAATTCTTAAGTTTGTTAAGTACTTAAGCACTTTCACCAACATTAAGTTCTTCTAAGTTCCATTAAGATATCCTCTAACTTTAGTTTTTTTCCCATGAACCAGCCTATGTTTATTAAAATCATATGTTAATATTATAAAAATATTAAAAAAATAAAATATATAAAAGATAATATAGGTTTTAATTGGGTTATTTTTTAGATTAATTTTCCATTCTCTAAAAGCAAAAAGGGTATCTTGTATTCGGAAACCCCATACCCTTGTTTACGCTAGGAACTTAAATCCATCAAAAAGGGGGAGCTGAAAAGGAGGATGGAAAATGTGGATTTCCGCTGGATTTTCCTTGGCCCAGGAAGGGGGTGAGAGCTGTGGGCGGAATTGTGGAATTGCCGCCGCCAGCCAAGTGTCAAAATGGCGCTTCCAAGTAATTTACTTATGTCTAAACAACTTTTATTGTTGTTGTTCCCGCCGCTTGTTAACGCGGGTGGAGGGCGTGGGGGGCGATGTGAAAAGAGCGTGGAAAAGCGTTTAATTAACTAACTGCTTCCCATATATAGACGGGTTTAGTTTTCGGCAAATATTTGTTAACTTCCAACAACGACGACGACGACGGCGACGACGGCGGCGCCTTCTCAATTAGCGTGGCGGAGTAAATCTATTTTAAATTGATTTTCGTTGCCTGATTAAATTGAGTTTGCCCAAGCTGCTCGGCTCCCAGGTTCTGGCCTTCTTCTCCTCCTGCTCCTCCTCCTTTGGGGCTTGTCCTTGCGGTATATAATTTCATTTTTGAATTTACCGCCCC
Organism: Drosophila pectinifera; assembly: GCA_008042775.1. Classification (NCBI taxonomy): domain Eukaryota; kingdom Metazoa; phylum Arthropoda; class Insecta; order Diptera; family Drosophilidae; genus Drosophila; species Drosophila pectinifera. Next base: position 126,015 of record VNKC01003330.1, read on the forward strand.
TCCACTAGTCCCGCGCTCTTGGCCAATTACAAAATGCTGCCGGGCTTCATTCCATTCTTAAATGTTTCCATGTGGAACATTTTGCAACTCATTAATGGCTAAGCACAGTACACTGCGAAAATTAGAAACAAGTACTCAAGCATTGGGAATTATTATTTTTAATTGCTTACAAATTATTTACTTGGATTTGCGGCATTTGTTAATATTTTTAAGTATTTGTAAGGAATAGAAATCACTGGAAATAACTTAAGAAAAAGTAGGTTATCATTTTTATTTTATATCAATAGAGATTTTAGAAATAATTTAATTGATCCCTAATTTTTAAGATAAATGTTGTTATGATAACCTATATTACTTATTTATTTTAGTCAGAAATTTCAGACATTATAAAAAATACATATTCTTCATCAGCTTCAATAGCTAATTTGAATTAATTGAGTTAAGAGTAAATTCCTTCAACTTCTTTATTTTTTTAAATATCTACAGCTCTTCCGAAATATGGTTGATTTTTACTATTAAGGAGTCACTGCTTTAATTTAATATGGATCAAACTATAATATCTTATAGAAATATTTGGAAATTTAAAAAAATATACCATTATTGTTAAATATTTCGAGAAGTGTAAAAACAGCAACAGAATTTTCGCGGTTTTATGTTTGGCTTCTAAAAATGTTCTGCAAAATTAAAATTCATTTCGTACTGTGTGTCATGAATCGTGATGGTGAGACAGCAGCGAAGAAGGGGCAGACCAGGTCCTCCTCCAGTCCTGCACAGTAGTCCGCGTCCTCGTCCTCGTCCTCGTCCTGGTCCTCCTCCTCTGCAGCATTTGGGTCAACTATGTGGCGCGCATTAAAAGGAAAACCATTTGGAAATCGGGAATCATCAACCGATCCATCCCGCATCCTGCATCCTGTATCCTGCGTCCTGCCCTCGTTCGAGTGCGCTGCAGTGCATCAAGTGGCAAGTGCCCGAAAGCGTCCGAAAAATAGGAAAATGCTAAAAGAAAAGCGCCCCCGCCATCGAACCAAACCAAACCACGAATCGAATCGAGGACGGGAGCCGTTAATGGGCGTATTTTTCGGGTGCGGAGAGGGGTTAAGCACTTTCCATTTGAAACTCATTAGTGAGAGTTCAGCGCGGAATCAGGGCGGGGGTTGTGTGGGAGTGTGTCACTGTCTTCGTCGTTGCTGGACATATGTGTGTGTGTGTGTGTGTGTGGGTCCTGGACCCATTATTAAGTCAGCAAAGCATCGCTGAAAAACCTACAAGGACCACTCTAATATTGGTCAAGCCCCTCTCCCTCACCCTCTCTCTCTCTTGGCTGTATTTCCCCCTTTTGGCCCACATTTCACTTGCAGCCGGCGCGCATTAATTACTGATATTTGAATCTCTAAAAAAAGGAGTTAGAGGGGCCCGAAAGGGCTTTTAAGTAATTAAAGAGATTAAGGCTTTCTAGCTTAGATTTTATAAAGTGTTGATTTATTATTCCATTAACTTATTTACCAGAACCCAGCTTATATTTGTGTACTTAAATACCTGGCTTTACAATACAAAACTATTTAGGTATTCTAATTCCTTAAGTAATTAAATCTTTTGTCTTAGTAAATTTGTAAAGGAAGGGCAGTATTTTTGCAGAATCTTCAGCCAAGTTCAAGGACTCCCTTGCTAAATCCCAAGAACCTTTATTTTCACAAAATATATATCTCTGTTATGCTGAAAGTCACTTCTAGGAGCGTTATGCAAATGCTCTTGGTGCTTCGGCCCCTCCCCAGACATTTGTACATTTAATTCAATTCGGTTACATTCCATACATTCTCGTTCGTTTGTCTATTTTAATTTTAATATTTTTTTGCTCTCTCTCTCTCGTTTTTTAATTTATATTTCATTTCCATTTCTTGCCGCCGCCGCCGCTGCCGTCGCCGCAGCAGCAGCCTCCCAAGGGGGCTGTGAATGGGGCAGGGATAAGGGGATGAAGGGATGTGAATGGCTGCTGCATTAGCACAAAGGCAACAACATACATCCACAGACAACAGTTGCTGCTAAAATAATTCAGCCAGGACTCAGACACTCAGTGGTTAAAGGAGACTGGGGGGAACTGAGAGGACAACTTTCATATGCACAGACAACAACCGGCAACATGAACAACAACGACGACGACGACGACTACGATGACGGGACAGACACACAGAAATACACCTACAAATATATATACACAGAAAGAAATAGGTACTTCTGGGGACTCTTATAAGTATCTAGTAAAGGCAAATATTCCTAAAAACTCATAGAAATACGTCTAGTAAGCCTTTAACTTGCTTTAAATTAATGAACTTATAAGAGATATTATATTTAAGCACTTAACTTGCTTTAAACAAATGAACCTATAAAATATATAATATATAAGCTGGCCACTCACAAGCTACTGATGAAGAACTGGCCTGCAGTATCCCAAACTCTGTTGAAAAATTCTTCTATATTTTGTCTATTAGTTTATAAATAATTATTCATAAAGTATTTAAATTGAAATCTTAGCTTCAGCTTTGGTTCTCCCTCTTTTTGTTCTCTGTGTGTACATATGGCGATGGGCCGAACGAAAAGTTTATGTGTCAGTTGAAAAGTATCTTGAAGATACTTGCTCGCCGCCTCCTTCTTAGGCATCCTGCCCTCTCGCCCCTTGTGCCCCCACCTCGTTGTGGCTTCTGGCGCAGCAACCGCCACAATGTCATTAACCAAATGAATGGCTGACACTGCAGATTCAAATGGAACTGGAACCGAAGGGGGGAAGGCCAGCGGGCAAGAGAGCCAGCTAGATTGTGACGTCGTTTTCTTGTGATTAAGTCGGTTGCCCACAAAGTCGACCTCCTTCCGCAGCAACCAAGCACAGCCAAGTCCAAGTCCTGCCCCTTAGCCCAGTTCCGAGATCCATCTCCATCTCCATTCCCATTGCTCCGTTTAGCCGTAGATTACCTAGCGACTTGCTCCCCTGACCTTACTCTTTGGACCAGGCCTAAACAAACCCGAAAGCAAAATAAGAGGGAGTCCTTGATGATGTACCCTTTTTTTTATATATATATCTTCAACAGATATTTTTCTGGCTAGATTTAAAGACATGAACTTTTAGTATTTTTATTTAAGTTTGGGTCTCTGTGCTAATTTTTTGAATACGACTTTATAAATGATAAAATTTCATATTTAAGCCGTTGAAGAGTTCCTAGAAATGCAATATCAGATAAAATATATTTTTTTTGTCACCAAACTGAGGGCCATAGTCGAAGGATCCGGGCGAAAAACGTAAGGACTTGAGGGCAAGAGGAAATTTTGTTTTTCGGCAAAGTGCTTTGGGCGATGGTCAAATGAGGCTCGCAGGAATGTTAGTGATGACAACAACTTAATGGAAATAGCTGCACATTTATAAGTGACAACTTTGTCCCAGTATGCGTGCGAGTGTCGCTGTGTGCGAGTATCTGTGTGTCGGTGTATCGGTGTATCTGTCCGGTGCTCCGTGCTCGGTGCTCGGTGTTGGTGTAGCCAGGACCCTAAAGAACGTGTTATTTATGGTCAAGGCGTGGCAGACAAATGGCCGGCATATGCATGCTGAGATAGACACACTGGCCAACACACACACACACACACACGTGCCAAGTAATAACTAACGGTAAATTAGTTTGCAAACAGAGTGCAAAAAAGCCAGCAAAATAGCAAAAGGAAAATTGCCCAAAGATGAAACCTAATTTACCCCACACGCACACACACTCGCTCAAGCCCCCTGATAAGGTTTTTCCCCCTGCCTTGCCCCCACCCCATTTTCCGGCTTCTTTTCCGCAAGCCCCCCACTCCACCCTTTTGGCCACATTCTTCGGATCCAAGAGTGTTCGGGACAAGTGTATGTTGGCTCCATCAAGAGCTACTCAAGATACATCATAAGAGCGAAAATCCGCCTGACTGCACAGATTATTCCCTAGGAAAACAGGGAAAAAGGATGCTCCGTCTTGAAGTTGTGAATTTAAAATTAACAGCAAATATTTAAAGGTTAATCGATAAGAATTTAATAATGTTTGAATAAATACTTGCTGGATTTTAAGAAAGTAACCTAAGGGTTACTTAAAAAAATAAAAATACTTGACAAATGCTTTGGCCTTTGCTTAAATTTTGAATAGTTTATATTATCGATTGAAACTCTTTAATCAATTTTATAAAATTAAATACATTTACAAGTGATAATAAAATAATAAATTAATTTTCACTTCATTTATTTATACATCTTTCTCTGTTATATCCTTACTTTAGTCATAAATGTGACTAACAGAACTTCAAAAGAATATATTCAGTAAATCGAAAGTATCGATTATATAGCCTGGGCCAACGCCAGTATCTGGTTATAGGAAAGTAATTCAATATTCCACTGACAATCCAATGTCTTCCCTATCTGCCAATCGCATTGCAGATCACTTTGGTTTAGCCTTCGCTGTGTGTTCTTTTTTTGGCCTTAGTGCCTTAGTGCTTTGCCGGTGGCGTCAAATAACCCAATGAAAACATGGTCAGGACTCGTTTTCTCTCTGCTTCAGACACTGGCCATCATGCACTGTTTTTTCTCCTGGCTGCACTCGTTTAGACATTGCTTGTTATCCTGCCAAAGTAGCCATTATAAGCCGGGTGTTTTGATGTGAATAAAAAGTTTGCCACACTGAAAAAGTGCTTTGGAAACTATTTACATTAGTATCAACAGATTAGCCCAGTTTTTTATATATTTTATTGTGTAAAATTCAAAGAGGAAAATTTTATTTAAGTACCATTTAGAAGAATATGTGTGAAGTGTTTTTCGTGGGTATAATTATAAATTAGGTCTTGAGATTAATTAAAAATAATAGATAGAGGTGAAGTATTTCTTATAAATCGGACTGTTTTTTTTTATTATCTCTAAACTATTTATATTAATAATGTAAGGGTATTAAGAGCTTCGTATATATTCCGGACTAAAATTTTATCAATTTTGTTTAGGGCTGTGGCTTTGCAGCTTCGGCTTTGGCCATGGTCCTGGTCCAGTTTTTGCCGCTTTTGGCCGCTCTGTGGCCACGCGTTGGCGGCTTTTTTCCTGCTGGCTGCCGCCTGGATGTGGCCACACATGTGCCGGCCCCCACCCCTGCCGGAACCTCCCCCTCAACCGCCGGCCCTGGTGCGTGGTCAGCTTTATTAGGTTCAAGTTGCAAGGGGAACTTTCGGGGCTATTCCCGCTGTTTTGCGTGTGCCTTTTAATTTATTTATCAGAGGCCGCAGTCGTCGCCGCAGTTTTGTTCCTTTTTTTTTGTTTTTTTCTTCTCCCTGTTTTTTTTTTTGTGGTCAGCTATGGTGGTGGTCAAAGCGCCATTTGGCCAAAACGTGGCCGTGGCAATTTGGCGGCTTTGTTATTTATGCAACAGCCTGCGGCAGTTTACATTCACGTGCGTTTTTCCCCTCGGAACATATGCAGCTCCTGTTGTCCCTCCTCCATTCTAAATCCTGATCCCCCATATCCACTCCCCCCCTCCCATTGGAGCCGTTCGATGGCCAAATGTCGCCTTTCTGCCGCAGAGAAATTAAGCCAGAAAAAATAGTGCAGAGTTTATGATCGATGCTGAAACGTGTTAAGGATTTGGCAGTTGTTTTGTGAAAAAAATTGACAAACTAATCTCGAGAGTTTCCTGTTATATATACATATTGTTTAGATATTGGATTAAAGCCAATAAATAATGAATACTGAATGCATGTATAAATATGCCATAAGTTTGCACAGGCGCGGAAATGTAGGCAACACTTTTTTATGAACTTTCCCGCAGAGTAATAATTATTTATTTGGAAAATTTTGATGCCCTTAGCTGAATTACTTTGTAATTCAAATAATAAATCAAACATAATGTAGGCTACAATTTTTTATGAGCTTTCCCGCATGGTAATAATTATTTATTTGGAATATTTAGATGCCGATAGCTGAATTACTTTGTAATTCAAATAATAAATCAAACATAAATTAACAAAGCTTTGAATGAATAATACTTTACAGATGTTTGCTTCTAAATTAATAGTGCACTTCAAAATCATTTAATTTATACAGTATTCTAATTTACTGTCTGCTCTGAATAAATATTTATACATTTAGCCTATGATAAATGCCATTATAAATCCATAATCTGTAGCTGAACTAAAGAAAACTTTTGAAAAGTTTGACAGCCTGCCCATTTAACTTGTCTGCGAGTTATGAGAAACGGAAACGCTGCCTGGACATTCTTAATACTTTTCCACTTAGCCCCAGAACTCGTGCCAGAGGCGTCACCAACCCCCCCTCCGAATATCCCCGGGAAAGCCCCCGCTTCGGGGGCATTAACGATTCATAGAGCTTAGTGTCTGGACATCATAATGGATTATCGACTTGAGAGTGTCATTACTCAATGTGTCAAGACAGTTGTTGGGGTATGTCCGTCCCCAGGCGCACATATACATGCATTTATACACCCTATAGGTATAGGTATAGGTATAGGTATAGGTATCTACCTTGCCTAAGATCGTCCCCCATCATCATCATCACCACTATGGGAATCATCATCGAAAGGTGGCGCAAAGTGCCTGCCATAAATAAGCTTTATGATAAACTAAACGTGCCCTCGTTTGTACTTTTAGTGATGGGAAAACGGACAGGCAGTACCTGAATATATAAACGACTATAAAATTAGACCTCTCTAGGTACTGAGAATAAGTTCCCAAGTGTACCTTGTACCCAGTTACCTGGTCTTGTCAGTGCCCAAAAAGTAGGTACAATCCCCAAGTTACTTGCCATCACTGGACATCAAATTTAGTGGGGGCGGAGGTCGCAATAGGAAGTCTATCAAAGTGCCAATACAAGTGAACACGAGCCCTCGTATGTGAGCCTACACTGTGTGTGTGCACCCAATAAATCCCCAATAATTTATATAGAGCGCCAACCGCATTTCTGAGGTTTTTCGCGACGAGGAAATCGGTGGTGCCAATAGGGGAGAGGGAGGGTTTTTCGGCTGTCTACAAGCGAAAGCGAAATTTGTTCAAATATTTGTCTCAATCAAAGAGAGGGTGCGACAATGTTTTCTTTTGTTTGTAATACAAAAGTCGACCGAAAGGTACCCTCTAGGTTTATTTAAATTTAGAAAATATTATTCTTAGTAATTAATAAATAATTAAGGTTATTAGCGAAACCTCAGAAGAATGATAGCTCCACTTATTCGATTTATGTGGCCTCATATGTTTATTTATTATGTTTCTTTGAAATTAAATATACTTTTTTGTTTACTACTTATATATAAACTTAAAATCCCCACAATTACTTAGATATAGAGATAGAAATCAATGTAAATAATTGGTTTATAAATAGTAATATATATGTAGTTAGTTGATATTTATACTATTCACCTTTCTCGGTAAATTTCTTTGATTATTTAATATTATTATGACGGAACTGGCACCAATGGATAAATTAAAACTTTATCCTTTCAAGGGAAAACCCTTAAATGCCCCAGGAAGTATTGGTCCATTTTCTGGTTTCGCCTTCCCCAAAGAGTGAGGGGAAAATTGGAGGAAAATGGCAGTACGAGAAATTGCTCGAATTGCCACGCCCCCCTAAAAAGTCCTGTGGCTTTTCCAGCCATTTCATAACTCAAACTGACAGCAGGCAAAGGGCTGGAAAGGGGTTGGTAGGAGGGGCCATAGTGGGGACATAAAGGGGCGCAAGGACGCAGTCAATTTATATTATGAGCCAATGTCCTGGACATGGCAATCGAAGTGGACAGATGAGAGCGCGGATAATGATAAGAGTAACAGAGGCAGCAACAACTGGCATGCACAAGAGGAATTCAATAAAGTGTTAAGTGGGCCACAGGAGAGGGCGGAAGACAGGGAACGGAGAGCGGGAGAATGCCGGAGAATGCCGGAGAAAGCTGAAGAATGGGTAAGAGAAAGCACGAACATTTCATTCCCAAGATGCTTTTGCGTCACTTGAGCGCCAATTTGAATGAACGAATGTGAGTCGGAATGCCAACGGGGGCGGGGAATGGATAGTCGGGAGTGGGGAAAGTGCTGGGAAAATGCCGAGGAAAATGGGGCAATGGGGTAATTCGTCGGGAGGGGGAGACGGGAAAATCCAGAGCCAAGCTAAATCGTCCCCGGGCCAAACCAATTGACGATTTGTGCATATAACATTATTATAATGACATCATCCACAGAGCGGCCTGTGACAAGCCATCGTCCGAATGCAAGGGCTACACTGTCCAAAACCGGGGCCAGCATCACCAAGGGTATTATTATGCAACGAATTCATCCATAAAAATGAACACCAATAGAGTTAAACCAATAATGAAAATAACACCACAAATCATTAATTAAATTTAAAAGTGGAGTTGCAATGAATGATAGATGAATTCACCAATAACAATTCACTGATAAATTTGCAAATAAGAATTCATCCCATTATATGAATTCACCAATCGAAATGAACCCCTGAATTAATCATACACCAATTAAAATAAATATACACCAATACAACAACCACAATGAAAATAACACCAAAACTAAAAACTTAAATAGAGGAGAAGCAGTGAATGATGGATGAGTTCACCTATGACAATTCACCAGAAGAATAACTCATCCAAGAAGAATTCACCCGTAGAAAGGAACCAAATGAATGAATTATTTATTCTTTATAGTACTTCCTGCAAGGACATCCCTTGAAAATTTGAATAACTCAAGTCAATAGCTTTTCCCTGGGATCAAGTGGCTCAAAGTCGTTTAATATTTTACAAATTGCTCTTCATATATATATAGATATATTCTCGTTGTTATTCATAGCTTTATCCTAACCTAATTCCTAATTGACTTCGTGACAAATGGCATTCGAATTTGTCGAATTGATGAAGCCATTTCCCAGTGCAGCTTGAAGAGCAGCTCCTCTGGGACGGCGATTCTCAGGAATGAATCCATTGGATTCGGAGTGACGGGTGGGTGGCGGTAAATTGGACATGCCTTCGAGTGCCGCCGTTTGTTCGCATCTCCAGTAAATAATAAGAAAATTCCTGTGCGCTTTGGCATTTCCGCGCCAACATCCTCATCATTCCCGTCATTGAGGACGCAAAACTATGCGAAGGACTCCCTTTAGAATCTCCTCTAAAGTCGCCTACAGAATCCCCCCCAGAGTCCCCCTTCTAACTAACCCATAGCAAGACACGATGCTGCCTCAAAATGCCATTTCAAGTTCAAGCGGCCAGGAAAAATCGAAAAACTTCTCGATTGGCGAGCACCGGGCTGGAGGAGGCGCACGCAGTCGGGCAAATGCAATAAACTTCAAGTTTATTAAATTTTATCACACTCTCATACCTGCTATATTGTTTGGCCGGAATCAAATTGCCAAAAAGGCGGAGGGAAAAGTGTTCAACTCAAGCATGTGAAGAGCCAGTGCTGTCGACAAATTATATTACTTTTAAACAAAGGGCCTGGGGGAGATTTATTTACAGCAAGTTTACAAAAGCAGGCAGCAAGGCTTTCCAAAACTTATGGCAAATAAATTTCCCCTTTGCCTTTTAGTTCGGAAACAAGACATATTTATTATTCAATTATTCTGAGAAATAGTCTGATATCCTATCAATCCAAGAGTGATGATATTTAAGCTAAGAGTCTATATTTTAGTTGGGAAACAAGACATATTTATTATTCAATTATTCTGAGAAATAGTCTGATATCTTATCAATCCCAGAGTGATGATATTTAATCTAAGCATCTATATTGTTTATATTACCTATATATATATGAAGTAGATATAATGTCAGCACTGCTGAGGGCCCAATCAATGCCAAATGAATTCAACTCGACCAGTTCCCTCCACTGAATCTACAATGAACTCCAATGACTGACCCTCGGACTCATGCTCACCCAAGAAGGCGATACAAATTGAATTACTTAGGTAGATGGATACGGCTATATTTACCCGTATAATACGGCTGTCAAATACCAGTAGTCGGCAGGATAAATTCCAAGAAGATACGGACTCCTGGCTTGTTCAGAGTCACAGGAAAGAACTACCAACATTGTTTCGATTATATTGAATTTTTGGGAATTTGTGTGTGGCTACTTTAAGGGATTTTTAGTTTTATTTTGACAAGGTTTAGATACATGTTCAGAATGATATATACATTCAAAATAAAGCACCAGAGCTTGCTAGTTAAATTTCCTTAAATATAAAGCCACTTTAAAAGCAAACCTAATCAAATCCGGAAACCCAGAGGCCCGGAAACATCATTCCCATATATAATTACCGATCAACCGAGCCAATTATGAGTTTGTGACCCCTTTTCGAATTGGTTTTGGAATTCCACCGGCACCGCCCGCGGCGGAACAATTGCGAAATGGCAGCGGAACAAGCACACCGATTTGTTCCGTATTACCAAACTTTCACCGGCGAAAGCGAGCCCGAGCAGGAGCTGCTCCTGTGGTCCCGCGGTCCCGCGGCCCTGCGGTCTCCACTGTGCGTCCGTGCCGCTTGTAGAAGTGAAGTGAGACATATGTACGGTAACAAATCAATTTTAGTGGCAAACACACACAAGTGGAGGGACCGTGGAGGGGCCGTGGAGGGGCTGCCGGCGACGGCGACGGGGAACTCGCAACCCGAAACTCGTTTCAGGCATATTACTTCCGCTGAACTTGATTGAACTGCTCTGGTCCGGAAAGCGAAATTCATCAACGCACCATTGCCCGGCATCGGGCGGGGAGCCAGTGCCTAGGCACCTTCGATAGCTTGGCCCAAAGAGGGCTGGGTGCCGCCCCCCTAACCCACTCCCTGGGCCAAAATAAGAAAGGGAAACCACTGAGCCCCCCCCTGTCACTTTTGATTGTAATCGAGTGTTTTTATTGTCGCTCTCTCGCTCTCGCTTTCGCTCGGCTTCTGTATCTTCATCTAGGTGCACTGGGGAAAATAACTAGTACTTATAAGTGGCTAAAAAAAAGTCATGCAACCTCCTTTGCTTAGGAAATCAATTAAAGTAGTTTCAAGATCATAATACAATTATTATCCTTGCTAAAAGTGAAGTGTTCTTTCTATTTAAAAACTAAACATAAATGTCCTGAACTTACTTAGGTGAAAGTGATGTTAATATTTTCGCTCAGTGCTTGTGCACTGACAGACAGCTTGATATACTTTACGAACTGTGCTCTGCAAAGCCACATCCTCATCCACTGCCACATCCCGGGCCACGCCCACGTCCACCTCCTGGCCATGGACCTCTTCCTCCCCTCTCTCGACCAAGTCCACGTCCACGTCCACGTCCTCATCCACGTCCTCGATCTCGGCGTGTGTTTGCCAATTGGATTTGACATTTTATTGGGTCTTCTTTCGCTCTCGTTACTGCCGCTCCACTGGAGCCACGATTGCTGTTGTTGGCCGCGTTGCTGCCGCCCGATATTGTTGGTGTAATTGATGTGCCTGATGTGCTGCCGTTTGGACCAAGTCGCTGCCAACATAAATCCACGCGGACCCCTGGCCCATTCCCCATCTCGGCGCGGACCGGGTTGCCAAGTGTTCCCGAAACAGAGAAAGAAAATTTACTTAATGAAATCAAATCAAGTGAATTCCTTTCTATCATATACAAAAATTTCCTTGGCTCACATTATAAGAGGAAATTAAGTCTCTAGAACCTAATTGATTAGTAGGTATACATATGTATTTATTTATTACTTTTATTGTCAGTGTAAGTGAGCCGAGGGTTATGAGGGCTTTCTGGTCGAGGGACAGGAGATGAATGGAAGTCGCGTGGCTTGCTTTTATTTGGGTAATTAGTACAAGGCAACTTGATTATTGTGCCATCTCCACGGATCCGTATCCGTGTCCGTGTCCGTGTCCGTGCCAACGTCGCGGCTCCCGGGATTGCGATTGGGATTGGTAACCAAAGCAGACGAGCCAGCTTAATGGCCGGCAATAACTCGGCCTGTCCAGGAGCATTTCCTGGCCAAGAGGATGACAACAGGTCGGATAACACCGACGCAGGATGGATCCCTAAGCGGTTAGGGCCCACCAAGAGCAATCAAACGTGGCACAATTCAATCTGCGACATTCTAATTAATTAATTAATGATTCTAGCACACTTCCGAGGGGAGTAGTAGCCCAGGAAGTGAAAGTGAAAGCCGTAGCCATGAAGATATATAGAAGAGTGACTGGTTCTAGTTGATATATCTTAAATAACTTACTTTAAAATGTTCCTCTCTTGTTCCCCCCACAGGACTCTCGGACACGAAGCTGCACGAGATCTATCTGGACGACAAGGAGATAAAGCTGAGCTGGATGGTGGACTGGTACAAGCAGGAGGTGCTCTTCCACCTGCAGAACGCATTCAACGAGCAGCACCGCTGGTTCTATCTCGGCTTCTCGAAGCGCGGCGGCCTGGCGGATGCGGATATCTGCTTCTTCGAGAACCAGAACGGATTCTTCAATGCGGTGACCGACACGTACACCAGTCCCGATGGCAAGTGGGTGCGGCGGGACTATCAGCAGGACTGCGAGGTCTTCAAGATGGACGAGTTCACGCTGGCCTTTAAGCGCAAGTTTGACACCTGTGATCCGCTGGATCTGCGCCTGCACGTGAGTTGCCTCACCTGCTTCCCCATCCCTTCCCCTAAACGCTACAATACGGTCTCCCCTTCCAGGAGGGCACCATGTACGTGGTGTGGGCCCGCGGCGAAACGGAGCTGGCCCTGGAGGATCACCAGTTCGCTCTGCCCAATGTGACCGCTCCGCACGAGGCGGGGGTGAAGATGCTGCAGCTGCTGCGAGCCGACAAGATACTCATTCCGGAGACGTAAGTTCTCCCAGTACTGCATACCTTGCGTATACGTAATGCCAGCGATGACAAATTACTCATACGCAGTGTGGTTTCCCTTTCATTTGTAAATCCCCAGCGATTTGGACCAGGTTGAGATCACGCTGAAGGAGGCGCCCATACCCAACCGGGAGACGACGTACTGGTGCCACGTTCAGCGCCTGGACAGCGTTATCGAGCGCCGACACCACATCGTCCAGTTCGAGCCCATTATCCGCACGCCGGGCATCATCCATCACATGGAGGTATTCCACTGCGAGGCCGGCGAGCACGAGGAGATCCCGCTGTACAACGGCGACTGCGAGCAGCTGCCGGCCAGGGCCAAGGTCTGCTCCAAGGTAATGGCCCTGTGGGCCATGGGCGCCAGCACCTTTACCTATCCACCCGAGGCGGGACTGCCCATCGGCGGGCCCGGCTTCAATCCCTACGTTCGCCTCGAGGTCCACTTTAATAATCCCGAGATGAAGGCAGGTAAGTGAGAGCGCCGGGGGACTACCAAGGGATTTGGCTGCATCTCTAGTAATGTCTTCGCCTGCAGGCCTCGTGGACAACTCGGGCTTCCGCATCAAGATGTCGAAGGTGTTGCGCCAGTACGACGCCGCCGTTATGGAGCTGGGCCTGGAGTACACCGACAAGATGGCCATACCGCCCGGCCAGACGGCTTTCCCGCTGAGCGGCTACTGTGTGGCGGACTGCACAAGGGCTGCCCTGCCGGCCACTGGGATCATCATCTTCGGCTCCCAGCTGCACACGCATCTCCGTGGAGTTCGGGTGCTCACCCGACACTTCCGCGGAGACCAGGAGCTGCGCGAGGTGAATCGCGATGACTTCTACTCGAATCACTTCCAGGAGATGCGTACGCTGCACTACAAGCCACGCGTTCTGCCGGTGAGTCCCCGCAGGAGTCCGAATTTTTGATTCAAAATGTTTTAAATAATTTGTAATCCTTGATCTGCTTGTGCTATGATATCCTGGGCAGGGCGACGCCTTGGTGACCACTTGCTACTATAACACGAAGGGCGACAAGAACGCCGCCTTAGGCGGTTTCTCCATCAGCGACGAGATGTGCGTCAACTACATCCACTACTATCCGGCCACCAAGCTGGAGGTCTGCAAGAGCTCCGTTTCCGAGGAGACGCTGGAGAACTACTTTATCTACATGAAGCGGTGAGTGTTAAATAAAGATATACAGAAAGATAAAGTATAATATACATAAAGATGTCTAGAAATCGATGATTTATAAAGCATATATCGAGAAAATCGATATGATATCGAAAACATTAGGCGTAGGCTAGAGCTGTGCATTATCGGAGATTCGATTTCGATAGATATAGATTCTAATAGATACATTTTTGCATCACAGTGTTCGATTTGTTTTTGTTTGTATTTAAATTAAGTTTGTTTAGTTTTCCTTTGGTATTGTTTGGAATTGTATGTTACAGTTCCTTATGATATACAATACCCACATATATTTATCTCCTTTTATTGCTCGTTATACAAACTACTTTCAATTAGTTGTCACAACTTGTTACTTGTGTGGCTTACGGTCTATTCCCCAAGTATAACGAGGATAATGACTTAAGTCGGACTGAGTGGAAAATGTGACCTCAACAAACAAGTTGAACTTTGGCTTAGCCAGGGCGCCGCTGGCGGGGCTCGGAAATTGCTGTTCTTCTAAGGCCGCATTCCAGGATCCATTCCCGGCTCCCAACTCGCAGTTCCCAACCCGCAGCTCTCATTGCGGTGGCCCTAATCTAATGCAAACTTTGCCGTTCATTCCCCGATGCTCAGCTGCTTAAAGTTGGCAATTAGCGAACACCTTTCGAGGCCGCTGTTCCTCCCAGGACAGGGTCCAGGGGCGCCCGTCCGCAGGAGGAGGGAACAAAGAGCATTTCGGCGTTATGAATGCGCCAAGGAATTGGGCGCCGAAAGAAAGGCATGCCGAAAAGTTTGCCTTTGATGCAGAAGGAGTCGCGCAAGGAGCCGAAGCCGAAGCCCCTTTTAATGAAAAACCCACACCCGGCTCAGGACCAATCCCTTCCCCGGCCCAACCGTCACTGCCCCGCGACCCATCTGTCGTCGGTTCCGCTGCGTAGATTAAAAAATATTTCTTCCATTAACGCCGCAAACGCCCCCGGGACGGATGGATAGAACGCCATGAATGTGCATGGGCGTTATAATTGTTGAAATAAAAGGAGAGCGCAAAAAGCGAAAAATATACGCCCGGAATGAGGGCCAGCAGTTGTCGGGAGAGGAATGTCCGCCTGCAGCCATGGCTCAAAATCAGAGGGCTTCAGCGGTTTTTTGGGTTCAGCGATCAAGCCAAATCGAATTAACGTTTCAAGGGATTTTTACTTAAAACCAATTAATCACTTTTTTCAATAAAGCATAGGTTACACTTTATACAGTTTATCGATTCTAGTTTCAAAATATGAAATGATGTACTATCGATAACAAATTTAATTTGTTTTTTAAGCTTACAATTACAATCGACATAAAGTGAACTCTATAAAGAGATATCAAATAAAACTACAAATTCCCAGAGAAGGCTTCCTAAAGATAACTAAATTTTCCAATATATTACCCTCAATAAAATAGAGACATTTTTATCAAAATTGGCCTTCAATTTCGATATGATATCGATAAGCTATAGGGTTTCAGGTACCAGGAGAACAGAAATGGTAGTTAGCGAACGGGTGACGGCTGAGCTTAAATATAAAGTAACGGTTTTTAGCCAGAGCGATGGCAAAATAACTGTTGTTTTCCAGTTCAACTAAGAGTACAGCTTCCATCAGCTGCCATTTCTGTTCGCATGGTATTGTAGTCTCGCCGATATGTGAAATTTATAGAAAAAATCCACTGCACGAAGGTTTCAGATAATAAAAAATAAAAACCAATATAGAAAAGCCATCCGAATTGAGATAAAGGCTGTTTTGGCTTAGTTAGGGTGATTTTTAACTTTGATTTTCCCAAAAAAATTAGTCCATAAAAATACCGATTTAACGACCCAAAAATTCGTATACTTTGAGGTCTTTTTCGGAACATTGTTCGGCCAATAATTAAATATTCGCCAAATGCCGTACATATTCCGCTTCGCCGTTAAAATCTAAATTTTTTAGACATAAAAGTTTTTCAGTTTTTCAAAAATATTTAGAAATAAAATATTGCCTTAAAAATGATTTGAGCAAAAATAAGGATATAAAAATGCCAATTTAAGGACCCAAAAATCCGCATTTGATGTCTTCTGGAGACCATAATTTGGCCAAAAATGGAATAACAGACAAATGCCGTTCATATTCCGAACCGCCGTTAAAATCTTAAGTCTTTAAAAATAAAATATTGAATTATAAATGATTTGACCAAAAATTAGGATATAAAAATGCCGATTTCAGGACCCAAAAATCCGCATTTGATGTCTTCTGAAGACCATCATTTGGCCAAAAATGGAATAACAGACAAATGCCGTTTATGTTCGGAATCGCTGCTAAAATCTTTATTATTTAATAATAAAATATTGCCTTAAAAATGATTTGAGCATAAATTAGGATATAAAAATGCCGATTTAAGGACCCAAAAATCCGCATTTGATGTCTTGTGAAGAGCATAATTTAGCCAAAAATGGAACGACAGCAAAATGCCATATATATTCCGAATCGCTGTTTTCAAGGCTGTTTTGGCCAAGTAAAGGTTATTCTTAAGTTTGATTTTTTCAAAAATTATGATATAAAAATGCCACTTTAAGGACCCAAATATCGCTATACTTGAGTTCTTCTGGAGAGCATAATTTGGCCAAAAATGGAATGACAGCAAAATGCCATATATATTCCGAATCGCTGTTTTCAAGGCTGTTTTGGCCAAGTAAAGGTTATTCTT
The DNA here is from genome assembly GCA_008042775.1 of Drosophila pectinifera. Lineage (NCBI taxonomy): Eukaryota > Metazoa > Arthropoda > Insecta > Diptera > Drosophilidae > Drosophila > Drosophila pectinifera. The sequence goes on from VNKC01003330.1 coordinate 142,742, forward strand.
AAGTTTGATTTTTTCAAAAATTATGATATAAAAATTCCAATTTAAGGACCCAAATA